>SKCR01044536.1:0-65792 GCA_019454045.1 Zanthoxylum bungeanum | reverse complement strand
CAGTCATTAGGTCTGTCCAAAAAGAAAACAAATAAGTCATCACATTCTTATAGGATGAGCTTCTGATGGAAGGGCGAAATCATAATCGTATGTTGTTAATTAAGGCGGAGGACTTAATATGTAATGGTAGATGACGACTCTTCCATCAATATTTTCCCACTGAATTTACTGCCCAGGTTGGGCATCCGACCAGAGGAATTGATCCCTTATGAAATGATGATCAAGATATACAATGATAGCAAACGGGGGGGGGGGGGGGTAGAAGTCACCTTCACTACCATGATCAAAGTGGTCCCAATCAAAGATGTTGTCGAATTCATCGTGTTGAACATCTTTGCTACTTTCGCTTTACTCTTAGGAAGCCCATGGTTCCAAAATCTCGGAGGGGTACCATCAACTCTGCATCGAATAATCAAGTTCCCACATGAAGGGGGAATTGTCACTACTGTGGCTTAGGCTGGCAATGCTATAGCCACCTTGGAAGTCCAGCCATTCAAAATATTCCAAATGGCACCAATCTTCAAAGAATGGGTAGATCCTAAGGTAGCATGGATCATTGAAAAAATGAACTACAAGCCCAACACTGGGTTTGAGGCGGGAGGACAAAGTGCGAGCTCATTGCCTAAAGGGGAAGACTATTAGGATAAGTTGGGATATCATTCCGACGGAGAAACAAGGCCCAAAAAGAAGGGGATGAAGTTGTACGATCACTTTATGAAGGCTGAGTACCAAGGAACTCTGGAACCATGCGAAGTCAATGACATCAATGCACCAGGCTTTGAAATCTTTGCTGATGCAGTAGACTGGGAAAAAAGTCCAGCGCTGGAAGAAGGGGACGATACTAGACCAAAGATATAAGCGAAAGGTGCGAAACTTGAAATAACGAAAGAAACAAAAAATGGATGGGAGGAAGAACTACTCCAACTATAAGGGCTGACACTGGAAGACCTTGAGAATCAAGAAGGAAAAAGACTATGAAGATATTTATGTATCCGAGCTTTTTGATTGTAACATTATATTAAAGATAAATAAAATAAATGATTTTTCTTACTTGTATGGTCTTTTTTTCTTTTAGCACACATCATTGCATACATGACATGAGCATATTTAACATTAATACCATTAAAACAGATGCATTTAATCTTAGTACATGTGAAAACCCAAAAACATATTAATTACAAATGAGGTTACCCCTGAAGAGATGAGAGAATTAGAAAACTTGCTAAGAAAATATGTTAAGGTATTTGCATGGTCCTATAAAGACATGTCGATAGTGGACAGAAGCGTAGAACAACATGTGACACCAACATGCCTGAACATGAGACCGATACAGTAGAAGCTTCACAGAATGTGGCCAGAATGAGCAAAAAAATCATAGAGGAGGTGCAAAAATAGATAGAAGTGAGGTTCCTAGAAATAGTCAAATACCCAGAGTGGTTAGCCAACATTGTACTGGTTCCAAATAACAATGGAAGGGTTAGAATGTTTATGGACTATAGAGATCTCAACAAGGCTTGCCCAAATGATGATTTTCCTATAATTCACATAGATGTTTTGTTGGATAATGTCGCCTTGTCGGCCATATATTGGATAGTGTCGCATTATTTCATGATTTGATGCATAAGGAGGTGGAGGTTTATGTTGATGACATGATGGTCAAATCAGGAAAAAAAGTAGAGCACTTTGTTGCATTGGAGAAATTCCTTCACATTGTGGACAAGTACAATCTCATACTTAACCCCAGGAAGTGTGTATTTGAGGTCACTTCTGCAAACTTGTTAGGACATATGGTGGGAAAGCGAGGAATAGAAGTAGATTCATGGAAGATCAAGGCAATAATAGAGATGCTCGCGCCTAAAATAGAGAAAGAGGTGAGAGCATTCGTTGGGAAGATACAATACATCAGCCAGTTCATTGCCAAATCGATATGTGAACCGATTTTTAATTTGCTCAGGAACGATCAGTTAGTAGTGCAGAAAGAGAAATGCCAAGAGGCCTTTGAGAAAATCAAGTAGTATTTTACCAATCCGCTGGTGTTGAAGCCGCCAAGACTTGGAAAGCCTTTAGTCATGTATTTAACCGTGGAGTCTGAAGCCTTGGGGGTGATGTTGGTGCAGGAAGATGATATTGGGGTGGAGCACACGGTATACTAACTCAGTAAGAAGATGTTACCTTATGAGATTTGTTACCGAGAAGTGGAGAAAATCTATCTAGCAATAATATGGGCCTCCATAAACTTGCGAAAAAATTTTCGATCCTACAAGATACAGGTGGTCACTAAGGAGAATCCATTGAAATACTTACATTCGACACCCTCTTTGTTCGGGAAGTGGGAAGGTGGTTGGTCTTGTTAATTAAATTTGACATTGACTATATTATGAAAAAGGTAATTAAGGGGCAAGTCATAGCTGAATTTTCAGCGTAGCAACCAATTAAAGGAGATCGGTATGAGTTCGAATTCTCGAATGAATAAATTAAGGCAATAGTAGTCCAAGGTTGGAAGATGTACTTCGACAGAGCCGTGAATTGCAAATGTGCTGGAATTAAAGTTGTTCTGGTTACTCATTGAGGGGAAACTTTACCTATGGCCAATAAGTTAACTTTCTCTGTCACCAACGATATAACCGAGTATAATGCCTGTATTTTTAGGATAGAAGCACTGATAGCCCTGGGGGCCAGGGATGCAGAGTTCTACGGTGACTCAATATTGGTAATCTAGTAGATACGAGGGGATAATGAACTAAAAGAAGAAAAGTTGAAGATGTATTTATTCCATGTCAGAGCATTGATGCAAAGCATTCCAAATTATACGTTTCGACCCTTGCCTAGGGAAGTCAACCAGATGGCAGACGCACTAGCTACCTTGGCTTCAACTTGGGAGAACCCATAAAAACTGACCATGAGTCCTCTAGTATTAACTATAGCTAGTGGGCCTAGCTTTGAAGTAGGGAGGATTATGGATGTCAAGGTTAACGACGGAAGACCTTGGTACCACGATATCCAAAATTTCTTAGATCACAGAAAATATCCAGATGAGCTGGTAAAAAGGATAGAGTGGAGATTTAAATAATCGGCAGCCTAACGGAATATAGTTGAAGTGCTTAAATTACGAAGAAGCCAAGAAGGTATTGGAGGAAGTCTATGCAGGAGTATGTGGGCCACACATGAGCGGGCTCAATTTGTCAAGAAATATTATGCGGTAAGGATTTTATTGGTTAACTATAGAGGCAAACTGCACAGATTTGGTTAAGCATTATTGTTGTAATATTTATATCGTACTGCAAGTGTACGGTGTCAACTTTTAGTAAAGATAAGTAAAAGAGTGTCGAAATTTAGATTAAAACTAAATAAGCAAAATATCAAAACGTTAAATTAAGATAAACCAAGATGAGAGAGATTATAGAGTCTGATTTCACCTAGCTATCCCCTATGTATTTATCATGACAATCAATTCTTATTCAGATGCATTATCTATAAGCCAAGAACCCTAAATTATTCTAACTCCCTCTCCCGAGTGCCGAGTGAATCTATTATCAATTACAGACTACGATATCCCAATAATAATCTAGTAATTAATAATTCATTACGCTTTGTGATTATTTGTTAATGACTTCGAAGAGATTATAAATTCTCCCAAACTCTACAAATCTCCTAAGTTATATTCTCTAGATCCTATTCAAAATCCCTCTCTCCCGAGCGATAGATTCTAAACATTCATCATCTCAATTTGTGGCCAACAAACAAGAAACATTAAACGCAAGGGAATATAAATAAACTGATTCAAAACTTTATAACAATTAAATTGGCAATCAACACATAGGTTCAAGCATTGGCTACATCATCCTCTAGAATAATATAGTTAGTTCATGACCAAAGATAATAACAATAAAAGTAGGGTCATGAATCTAATATAAATCATTAGAGTTAAAGAAAGAAACTAGAAGATTAAACCTGAATTGAATCCCTTCGCCTTCGGACGTCACCGCCTTCGTCTCCTCTTGTCGCTCTTCAATTTTTATCTTTGGATCTCTCTAAAAATATATGTTTTGAGTCTTGAGTTATGTATTGGTCTCCTCTTTATGGTTTTGGACGAGCTTATGTATTTATAGGGAAGTCATGGAGTCCTTATGCCTGTAGAATACTGAATTTTGATGTTTCAGGAAGTCTGCCACAGTGTCGCGACGCCGGAAGTGGTGTCGCGGCACCTCACTCTCAGGAAACATATGTGGAGATGTTGTCTGGGCGTCACGATGCTACGATGGGCGTTGCGACACCTAGCCAAATTTTAGGATGAGTGTTTTCTGCGTATTTAGCCTTCCCGCGTGCTTCCGTTGCATCCGTAAGATCCCAAAACATGTGTATTTACTCCAAGATCCATGTTCCAATGCTTCCTACCAATAAAACATAAAACAAACTATAAAATACATTAAATGATATAGAACCTAATAAAATAGTAAGCTAAGAATGCAGGAATAAGTGAGTATAAACAGCGCTTATCAAACACCCCTAAACTTAAGATTTTGCTAGTCCCGAGAAAAAAGACTAAATAAAAATAAACAAATAAAAATAACAAAATTAATTAGGCCACTTTCGTAGGGATCACGATTGCATTTAGCGTATGCAACAAGCCTTTAAACCCCTAGGTGGCCCTAGTGGACGAATTATAGTCTCGTGAGGACTTACATAGACGACACTCACAAACGTCATTCAAACACATGCAATCATTCAAAGCTAATAAAAGAAAATAAAATAGTCTCGATATTTTTGCATAATGTTGTTTCTAAAGAATGTCTATCAATGAAATTAGAGAACTTTCAAAGTACTCAATGCAACAAAAATCCAAGTTCTTGAATAACTTATCTAAGCCAGACTCAAAGTGTGTGTGTGTAAGGGCTTTTCACAGATCAACTCCTAAATAAGCCAACTCAATGATTTCTTCTCAAAAATTGAGATCCGAAGGGTCAAACCAACCTAGATATCTCAAAAGTACTATATAATTGCCTTTCATTGCTCAGTATGGTATGATTTTTTCCCTCATTTTTCTTGTTTTCATTTTTTTTCAACACACCTACCCTTTAAGGTAGCACTTCTCCCCATGGTGGTCCTAACACTCGCCAATGGGTAGCTTCACGCTTATCGGTTATAGATGGTTTAATTTTTTTTTCAATTTCCTTTCTTTCATTTTTTTTGCTTTTCTTTGGTTTTTGATCATACCATACATCATAACACTAACATAATGAGATAGATATATAAGCAAACAGTCATTCATCAATACACAATTTCCTTAACTAGTGACTTTGCCAACTACCTAGGTTCTTACAGCTAAAAGCGTATTGATAAGTGCTTGCGAGTCTAACCTAGATCACATACTCAAGACATCAGATAAAAATAAATTGGGAACTTATCATTTCTAAGATTTCATTATACAGCAAACAAAACTCATCATTTAGACTTATTTTTTACTACATAGGACTTAAAAAATTAATTAATTTTTTTAATAAATAGCAGGAACGATCACTACATGCACACACCCCCAAACTTAAAACTTGCATTGTCCTCAATGTAAGTTAAATATAAAGAAAAAAAATAAAGAACAACACTACCGTGCATGGAGTTGATCAGGTAGCAGGAACGATCACTACATGCACACACCCCCAAACTTAAAACTTGCATTGTCCTCAATGTAAGAGAAACATAAATAAATAAAAATAATGAACAACACTACCGTGCATGGAGTTGATCGGGCTCATGATGGTCAGAATTTGTTGTGCGGGCCGTGTATATTGCTCTATTACCTGCATAATTACACATGCAAACTAATAAATAAACAAATAGTAGACAACAAAATTAAAATAAAGTAAAGGAAATAAAAATAAACAAATACAAGGGTTGCCTCCCCACTAGCACTAAGTTTAACATCTTCAGCCAGACGTAACCACCAAAGTGGTCATGGTGGCTTCAACGTTGCGGACCAGGTAGTCTCATGTGCTTTCTTCTTTAGTATCCACATGTTGTTATGACATGAAAAAGACAACTTTGCGGGCTATGGTAATTTATCCATGGATGGCCCCCCAGGGTCTACTGATGGTTGAAATTTTTGACTGCACATGTGGCAAACTTGGCTTGACCACCTTTTTAGCTTTCTAGGGATCATTGTCAAGGGAGCACTGACTTTGGATTTCCTCTTTTTGCGGCATTTTGGGAATGGCTACAGTTGTCTAGGATGTTCTTTTATGCACAGTTGTATTATGCTATAAGGTTGTTGAAATACTGATTCACCTTACATGTTTACAACTCCCTTATTTATAATATCTACCATGTGACATTATACATCACCTTGAGGACTCGGCATGGCTTTGAAAACACTGAAGGAGGCTTCTTCATCTTGAACTCTCATTTTCAGTTCACTTTTCTGCACATCAATGACCGCCCTGCCGGTTGTCAAGAAAGGTCTCCCAATGATGATTGGGACCTCATGATCCTCCTCCATATCAAAGACAAGGAAGTCAGCGGGAAAGTAAAATTTATCCACCTTAACCAACACATCCTCTACTATTCCTCTCGGATAGGTGAGGGATCTATCTGCTAGCTGCAATGTCATTGTGGTTGGCTTCGCCTCACTTATGCCCAACTGTTTGTTGATGGATAACGGCATGAGATTGATACTTGCCCCTAAATCACATAGTGCTTTACAAAAATATTGATTTCCAATAGTGCACGGAATGGTAAAGCTGCCAGGCTCTTTTAGCTTTGGAGGGAGCTTCTTCTGTATGATGGCACTACACTCCTCTGTGAGTGCTACTGTTTCGAAATCTCTAAGTTTCCTTTTCTTTGACATTATCTCCTTCATAACTTCAAATAGTTAGGCATCTGTTCTAATGCATCTGCGAATGGGATATTGATATGGATATTTTTGAAGATGTCAAGGAATTTGGCAAACTGAGCATCCAACTTCTTCTTTTGAAAATGCTGAGGGTGTGGTAAATGTCTCTTTGGGATATAAGGTGGCTTATATGGAGGAACTACTTCATTGTTCTCTTCTTTCATCACTATTTCCTCTTGAATTGTTGTTTCTTCGCCTTGACTGCCTTGGTCCTGAGAGGTATCTTTAGTCTTTTTTCCGCTCTTGAGGGTTAAGGCTTTACACTGCTCTTTCGGGTTGACTTCAGTATTACTAGGAAACACCTCTTTCTGTTGATTGGCCATGGAAGAAGCAATCTACTCAATTTGTACTTCTAAGGACCTCCTCGTTGCCCCTATATTGCCCATATGTGTTCTTCTCAAACCCCTCTGAAGTTTTATTAACTAACGTGCTCATGAGGACTTCTAAGGAAGGTTTCAGCTCAGCTCTTTGATTATTATAACCAGTAAGAGGTTGCAAGACATTCTCTATATTGGCATATGACAAGTTCAGATGGTAATAGTTAGGCATAGGATCACCTTATAGTTTTTGAAGTTCCGATTGTTCACATATTGGACTTGCTCATATCCTTCTTTAGGTAAGAGCATTTTATTAGCATTAGAAAATTCAATAGATGGTTGGCCCTATTGATTGGTCAATGCTGCTAGATGAGTCGTGAGAGATGACACTTGAGTTGTAAGTGCAACAATAGGATCCACCTCGTATATACCAGCCACCTTAGGCACAATAGTGCGTTCATTTGGCCATTGGAAGTTATTGATGGCCATCTCCTCTAATAAGGCATATGCGTCTTTAGCAGATTTCTTGAACATAATTCCTCCAGCAGCTGCATCGACCATAGTCATGTTTAGACCATTCAACCCATTGTAGAATAACTGAATCTGAACCCAGTCTTCAAAATTATATTATGGGCACCTCCTAAGTAGATCTTTAAAGTGCTCTCGAGCCTCGTACAGATTCTCAATCTCCAATTGCCTAAATATGCAAATTTCTATTCTCAGTTGGACTGATTTCGCTGGTAGAAAGAACCTCGCAAGAAATGTTGTAGCCATATCCTGCCATGTCATGATGCTCCCCGTCAGAATAGATTGCAGCCAACCCCTCACTTTTTCCCTTAAAGAGAATGGGAACAAGCGTAGCCTAATGGTCTCTTTAGTGACTCCATTCATCTATATTGTATCTGTCATCTCCAAGAACATCCGTAAATACACGTTGGGATCATCTACAGCTGAACCCCCAAACTGGTTCTTTTACACCTTATTGATCAATGCAGATTTCAGCTCAAAGTTATTGGCATTGATTGGTGGGTGCGCAATCCCAGAATAGTTATCGTCAATGACTGGTTTAAATTGATCCATGATTGCCACCTAGCATGGGCTGTTCTCTATATTTTCAACCGCCATTGCTTCTTTCTCAAATTTCCTTTCTTTCCTTAGTCTCCTCTTTTTTCTTTCTATTTCTGGATCAAACAGAAGCGAGTCAAAACTTGTGGACCTTCGCATCCATTGAAGCACAGAAATACAAGAAAAAGTACCAAAATAAAAATAAAAATCTAAATCTAAATTAAAGCTAAGGTTATTTGATAATAGTATTAATGTGAATTAAATTAACAATCCCCGGCAACAGCGCCGAAAACTTGTTGTGATATTTTATATCGTACCACAAATGTACGGTGTCAAGTTTGAGTAAAGATAAGTGAAAGAGTGTTGAACCCACATGGATTGTATTCAACTCACACTAAGTATTATAATCAGTAAACCTAACTTTATTTTAAAAAGTAACTAAATTTAGATTAAAATAAATAAGTAAAATATCAAAACGTTAAGTTAAGATAAATCAAGATGGGAGAGATTATAGAGTCTGATTTCACCTAGCTATCCCCTATATATTTGTCATGTCAATCAATTCTTATTCAGTTGCATTATTTATAAGCCAAGAACCCTAAATTATTCTAACTCCCTCTCCCGAGTGAATATATTATCAATACAGACTTCGATATCCATATAAAAATCTAGTAATTAACAATCATTACGTTATGTGATTCTTTGTTAACGACTTCGAAGGGATTATAGATTCTCCCAAACTCTACAAATCTCCTAAGTTATATTCTCTAGATCCTATTCAAAATCCATCTCTCGTAAGCGATAGATTCTAAATATTTATCATCTCAATTTGTGGCCAATAAACAAGAAGCATTAAACGCAAGAGAATATAAATAAACTGATTCAAAACTTTATAACAATTAAATTGGCAATCAATACATAGGTTCAAGCATTGGCTAAATCATCCTCTAGAATAAAAGAGTTAGTTCATGACCAAAGATAATAACAAGGAAAATATGGTCATGATTCTAATAGAAATCATTAGAGTTAAAGAAAAAAAACTTAAACCCGAATTGAATCACCTTCGGATGTCACTGCATTCATCTCCTATTGTCGTTCTTCAATCTTTCTCTTTGGATCTCTCTAAAAATATGTGTTTTGTGTCTTGAGTTGTGTATTGGTCTCCTCTTTAGACGAGCTTATATATTTATAGGGAAGTCCTGGAGTCCTTATGCCTGTAGAATACTGAGTTTTGATGTTTCAGGAAGTCTTCCGTGGTGTCGTGGTGCCGTAAGTGGCATCACCGCGACACCTCACTCTCGGGAAACATGTGTGGAGATGTTGTCTGGGCGTCGCGACGCTACAATGGGCATCACGACGCAATGCCAAATTTCATGATGAGTGTTTTCATCTCATTTATCATTCCTGCGTGCTTCCGTTGCATCTCTAAGGTCCTAAAACACGTGCATTTGCTCCAAGATCCATGTTCCAATGCTTCCTACCGATAAAACATAAAACAAACTATAAAATACATTAAATGATACAGAATCTAATAAAATAGTAAGCTAAGAATGCATGAATAAGTGGGTATAAACCACACTTATCAATTATCATGATTTTCAGAGCCATGGGAACTTGAACCACCTACCACCAATAGAGATGCATAGACTATCGGAGCCTTGGCCCTTTTCAACTTGGGTATCAATCTGATTGCTGAAATCAAGCCGCCAACTTCTAATGGGCATCGATTTAAAGTGGTTATTGTGGACTATTTCTCTAAGTGGGTGGAAGGTGAATCCTTCCATAGTGTCATAGCCAAGCAGATGGCTAAAATCATAGCATGGAATATCATCTGTCGGTATGGAATGCCACACCACATGGTGATGGATAATGGGGTGCAGTTTCAAGGAGAGACCAAAGCCATGCTATAGAAGTACGAGATTAGGCACTGCAAGTTTCACCATACAGGCCACATGCCAATGAGGCAGTGGAAATTGCCAATAAGACTTTAAAAAAGATTATGGCTGAAATGATGGAAACCTATAAAGACTGGACAGACAAGTTGCAATTTGCTCTATGAGGATATAAGACTCCAGTCAGGACATTAACATGAGTAACGCCTTATTCTTTGGTGTATGGAATGGAGGTTGTACTCCCAATAGTTATTAAGGTTCAATCGATGCGGGCAATAATGGAAGCGAACTTGCCCGAGCAAGAATGGGCAGCAAGAAGATTTTCACAATTGGCTCTGCCAAATGAGAAGAGAATGAGGGTATTATACCATACTTAGTTGTACCGGAAAATGATAGTTAAGGCTTTCAATAAAAGGGTCTGACCCAATAAGATTAAGGAATGTTATCTGGTGCTGAAACAATGAAGACCACTGGCGATGGACCCAAAGGGAGAGTTCAAGCTCAATTGGGAATGGCCCTATTTGATGAATAAGATCTTGAAGAACGGAGCGGTTCGGTTGTTTGACTTAGAAAAAAATGAGTTCACAAAGCCCATTAATATAGACAGGCTAAAGAAATACTTTGCATAAGAAGAAAAAGATAAAAAATAAAATAAAATAAAAGCTCGTTATGTTAAAAATCCTCAAAGTACAGCTAAGCAAAAGTTAGAGCAGTTCCTGCTAAACCGGAAACGATTTAGGCAAAAGTTAGGGATAAATTAGTGAGAAAAATAGTTAATTGGAAAACTCAAAAAGGCTAGTTAACAACTGGGGTACCCTTTCAATAAAATAATTAATGTATTCACGCATGTATAAAGAGAATTTGCTAATGTTTTATTGAAATTAAGTTCAAAATGTTTATAAAATGCAAAATACTGAAAGATAAAATTTTGGACAAGCATGCATAAATCATCTCCTCTGCCTCTTTAATTCAGAAGGGTCATGTCAATTCGATGTACTGGAAGATTCAGGGGTAGTGACATTCCATATATGACGCCGAGCCTACTTATCACGAAAATAGTCGAGGAAGTGATGAGACACGGGACCACCTTGAAAAGTACACCTCTCAGGTGCAAGGAGTGGGGGACGTCCATACTGCCGACAAAACATAGTTGGAAGGTAAAATGAAATAGCATGGAGGCCTGAGAGAGGTATGCAGTGACCCACGAAGTCTATGGTGATATGGCTGAGACGATACCAAGGGCACATCCATGAAATCTCTGTGTCGGATACTTACTGCAGCCATTCCTTCCATGCGTCACAAGAAAGGTTATTCTTCAGCATGGCGCATGCTAGATGATGTCATGGACCGTAATCAGTAAAAATGGTGACCGATAAAGGAATAACGAGCTTCAATTTCTCTTGCAGCCATACCTAAAAAAAATTGTTACCCCGCTTGGTTGAAAACCTATGAAGGCAGCCCAGGCAAAAGTTAGAGTAGCCCGCTAGGCTAAAAATCCGAGAGGACAGTTTATGTAACATTTAGGGCATACTTGTAAAATTTTAGGGCTTCATAGGAATTGGCTAGAGGGTTTTCATTTAATTTCATCCAAACCATGCAGTGTCTCAGCTAAAAGGACAGAGGTTGGATCATAGCTGCATCTGATACCTGGGATAATGTGGAGCAGCTGATAGTCACCTCTCCCACTATCACGACCTATCAGAATGTATCAGGCCAAGATGCAGAACATAAATACACTCTTCCAATGAAGGGATCCAATCTCCATGTTAGAAGCGACATCCACTAATACAGTCAGTTCGATAGATAAAGGGCGGGGCATTATTCTCTCTAACTCATCAGGGCTGAAAATAAAAGCTTTAGAAGATTTCTGGGTGTAATGAATTTTGGAAATGGGTATTTCCAGAGGACTATAAGAATGAAATTGTAGGCCTATGATAGCAGCAAATTCCTCAGGCAGAGGGCATAACTCATGGTCATAAAATGGAAGACATGATTTTCTGTGTCCCAAAATAGTGAAGCAGCCTTCAAAAAGACGTAGTCTACCTAGACCTAATGAAGATAATGGAGTGCAGAGAGCTGAGCCAAGTTCGGAGGTGACTAGTCGACACCCCACGAATAAGGGACACGACATGATCCTACAAAGTGTGAGGAATGAAGACAATCAAAGGAATTAGGCAATGGTCGGATATAGAAAAAGGTGGCCGGATATAATAAACCTTATGTCGGGTGTGTATTGCAGCCAGATAATTTGTGGGGAATAGTTTAGTTAGGGAAGGAAGAAGAAGATTCAGAAGATACTCAGAAGTGAAAGAAAAAGAAGAAATAAGCCTTTGTCAAAAAAATCCAGGAAGGAACGAGGCCTATATATAGATCTTCGAGGGTTATGATCGTGTGAGTGACAGATTCCCATTCTCTGAAGGAATCTTATAGCCATAAGACTTTGAGAGAAGTCCGACCGAACTTTAACACTATGTACAGCCAGATGTTCCTTACACATGTCCGGCCAAACATGTGCATATATAGCTGGATATTCACCATGCAGAAATATGTTAAGGCCTACTCAAGGGCATGCAGCGCATTAAGATTGTATTCATGACACACATTATAAAATAAAGAATTCAAAAATAAATGATAATTTCATTACATCCGAAGTTCATACAAAATGAGTCCTTTTTTTTATATAATTACTATTTTGATACAATGAGGGAGAATAACAGCTATCACACTCCTCAAAAGATCCCTCCTCATCGATTCCCTCCTCGCCGGACTTCTCCTCCCCCCTCAGACGCCACATGATCTTGTTCGGGCTCCCTTGACATAGTTTGAGAGTGCAATTCCTTTGTACGAACTTCTCATCCCCTGGAGTGGGCCTATAGACGGGTATAGTGCTTGCACAACATGTCATATTGACACCGAAGATCCTGCAATTAGAAATATATAAAGAAAATTAGGAAATCATACATACATGTATACATGCATACACGATAGCTCTATTTTACAAGTACCTGAAATGAGAAGTCTGCGAGGATAGCTCAACTTTCGTCACATGCGCTAGGTGATAACATTGATCTGTGAAGTCGGTAGGGACCTGCTAACGTAGCTTGCTCAGTATGGAAACTAAACATAGAAGTGAAAATGAGCAGTCAGAGATACTTACATAGGTGGCATCATAAATGGTTAGTGTCAGCTGCTGCATCCTCTATAGAGACAGAGACTGAACCTTCATCGCCCCAGCATCACCACGAACCATTTAAGTTAGGTCCGGGTAGAGGGCCACCAAACCAGGGATGAAGTCTAAGGAAGGAGCTGGTGTTGAACTAGATGCAGAATTAGGAGGTGGACCCTGCTTGGAAGAACAAGCTTAGGCTCGAACGCGCCTTAAAGAAAATAGTGTCGGATCTGTCACCGCATTCATCTCCTTCTCATCAATATCATAAGGTTGACACGTTTGTTGGGCTCTACGACCTCGCCCACGGACCTGTATCAGATAATTTTGTCAGTAAAGAATATATAATTTTGGAGGGTATTCAGAGAAGAAAAATAATAATACATACCTGGGTAGGCCGATGTGGCTCGGTCAGTGGCAATGACCTGATGAAAGCAGAGTAGGCCTACTGTCGGTAGTCACTATAAGTGAGGAAGTCACCAGTTGGGAGGCTATTCAATGGTGCCATAAGATCCCCCTTCGATCTTCAGCCCAAAAAGCAATGAGACAAGTATGGAGACCAAACTCCTACGGGCATAGAGGCCCAGATGGCATGAAAACACATGCTCTCCCAGGTACCACAATCTCTGATCACCTAGGAGCAGGCACAACTCGTTCTCCTGGAACGATGACTGCATAGGCTCAGGCAAAGTAACAATAGAGGTCTCATACCAGGCCGGTTCAATCTGAAAGAATATAGAAGAAGGGTTAGTCAGATTTATCATAAAAAAAAAAAAAAGATCAGACACATAATAAAACGACACCATTTAGATAGAAAAATAGAGGAATTACTAGGCTCTATGAAATCACGTTCAGCCAAGCTTTGTGGACACCCATGTCATGGGACTCGAGTGATCCCACACTAGATACATCCCGACGGGATAGACTAGGAAATACAACCTCCTCCCAATAGATCAGGAATGGCCGGACAAGCATAAAGAACTCGTATGCTGGAGCTTGCGACAGCAGAAAGAATTAAAAGAAAGTCACCAATTACAAAAAAAATGGGAAATGAGCAGATCAGAGACACATACCTCAACCAGGAAGCAATAACCTTGGACATACAAGCTACAGTGGAAACATAGGTCCAGTCCCTAGTATATAGCAGCTAGAGCAAGATAGTCCCAATCTCATTCCCATAAAGTGTCCAGATTACGGAGCGGGGATATGAGGCAGACATAACTGGCCATGTCGGTGTAGAAAGTGTAGCCCAACATATACTGTAAAAAAGACCATATGTGCTTATCTATCTCTTGCTCATCGGTAGGTCTCCTTTGTTGGGGTTGGTGCTCTGAGTGTCAATTCGGATCGTATCTATGACCGATTCATGAATACGATTAATTTCTTTTTCATAATATTACATATTTATAGTAAAACCTCTTAACTTTTATATACGTATTCGATCTGATTTTGATTAGATTGAAACTAAATTTGGTTTATATATATATATATATATATATATATATATATATATATATATATATTAGACAAAGACTCGAGAACATATAACGTAGTGCATAGTTACAATGTAGTTTGTAATTGACATTAGGAAGTGTCACTGCAAGTTGTATATTCTCAAAAAAAGTTCTTAGTCAAGATTCACTGAAACGGGTCGGTTAGTAAAATCTATAAAGACCAGTACATATTGTTGAGTTCTAATATATGTCCCAAGATCAACAAATCAAGCAAGAAAATGCATGAATACACAACATAGGAGGTGCGGAATAAACTCACATTGATCGGTTGGATGCTACGAAGACCAAAAACGCACTGCATGTCTCTACTCGACAGTGAGCTGCGCACAGGGGACTGCTCGGCGTTGGTGGTGGTGGTCTCCTCCATGTTCGGCCATTGATGACCTCCATTGAAGCTCCAAGCTTCAAGCTTTTCCATGCTCATGAAGACACTTCCCTATCACCTTGGTATCCCTCCTAGAGTGTGCTAGCACTTGATTTTGCAACAAAAATCGTCACCTTCATCTCACTGCTTCTCGTTTTCAATCGGCAAAAAACAGAAGAAAAGAATGGCTTAAAGCCGTATGTGAGAATGAGAAAAGAAAAGATAGGAGAGGAAGAGATCGTGAATGGAGAGAAAGAAAAGGTAAAATGGTTTTTACTTATATATTTATTTTATTTTCCAAAAATAAAATCAAATACAAAAGCATTTACATTTTTCCAAAATGAATTTTTGATAAAAAAAACCCTTCAAAAACCGTGAAAGGTTTTCCCTCCAAAAAAAATCCATTAAATGCCCTCACCTACTTACATTGAGAATAGAGACAATGTATCATCCCATAAAGGCGACTAGATACATCCATCAACTAGTCATGTCAAGTAATGAGACTTCGCGATGTGATTTGCGGGTCCCACTCGTTTCAAAATACGAATGTGTCCGCAAACACTTTCGGGCTCAGTTTCGCTAATTCCGAATTAACGAATTTCCGTCGCGACGAGAATTAAATGATTACGCCTAGCGAAATCACTATTCACGTCGCTAACGAATTAATTCTCAATTAATTCGTTCGCCCGAATTAAAATCTAATTTTAATTCCGCGTCGAAATCCAATTTCTTATAATATATCGAATATATTATTTTATCGATTAATTCCAAATTAATCTTTCTCTCTCTTTAATTAATATTTTATCCCAGATAAAATATCTCCGCAATTAATCCCAGATTAATTTTCTCTCTCATCGAATTAATCCCAGATTAATTTTCTCTCTCTTCCAATTAATCCCAGATTAATAAAGTGCGAGTCATACGTCATCGGTGAATCTTCAGGAACTGACCCATGAGATCTCCGGATATGTTGGCAGTAAATACGGTCGTCGGACTATTCGAACACGTAAGTATCGCGTACTACGTTTATACCGATTTACAAGACAAGGTTGGCCTCTAGCAAAGCGTCATGCCTACCCAATTCTCCAGAAATTTCACAGGAATATATAGATCTGTATCAAGCGTATAGTATACCGCAATATTGTGTATATCAGCCCAGTATCGGATAGTCACGTGCTAGGGCTGGGGCTGGATAAGTGTCTGCCCCGTCCGAAGCACATGTCGGATGTTGGTAACTAGTCTCTATAATCGGATATACATGACCTGTCATAATATCTCGATGGCCGGCCAGCACTTAAGAGCACTAATACCGTATCCTGCGTGACATCATCTCCACTATAACTGAAGTGATATACCCGTCTCGACATCACACCCAATACACTACGACTCTCTGATAAACCCAGAAGCGGTGTACGCAGAACCGGTTAAAGCCCTCTACCGATTATCGCAAGTATTAGCGATGCAAGTCTCAGGTTAAGACTATACACACCTACCTTGATTTCGGCCTCCCATAGACACATAGTCATAATACCAATGGGATTCCGAGGGGTCTATCCAGAGCGAAGCTGTTTCCCGTACCATCGGTGAAACACAACCTCCTATCGCACTTGCATAAGTATCCAATACTTAAATATATGAGAACTATGCCGTTGTGCCCTCACAACGCGCACAAGTGCAATACTAGTCTATTCCGCATTATCGATGTCCTGTCTCGATAATACTCCGGCTAGGGATATTTAATGATTAATCCTTCGTGGACTGATACTGTCTCATATCATCTCAATCCAGGAACTAATCATATGGACCTCTCTTCATTTATACACTTATGGTGATCTAATCACAAATGATGAGAGTGCATTTCCTTGTCACATAGTTAATTTGTACAACAACACCGTGATCTGTACAAATAGTGACGGTATGGGTCATTTTGTCCAACAATCTCCCACTTGGCACATAGCCAGTCACTCGAGTGTCTAACACCCGAACTATGTACGGTTCGCTCAAATTGCTGAGGAAAGGTTTTCGTCAGCGGATTTGCGTAATTATCTTCTGACGCGATTTATACGATCATCACATCGCCACGATGTATGATCCGAACGAATCAGATGATATAGAAGTATATATCTAGATCGTCGATGAGACCTTTAATTCCTTAGCCTGTGCTGACGCCTAGCTCAGCTGCTAAAAGAACTATATCTAATTTAATTAGATTTATTATCGATCCAAATGGCTTCTATTGCTGCCTCAGCTGCAGCAATAATCCGCATTTGTTGTTAATTCGGCAACAGTTATCTTGCTCGGAATATTTCCAGCTCATTGTCCCAGTGTTCAAACTTTTATAGTACCGCAATATTTACCGGTTTGGAAACTTGCAGCAGTGATTCTAGTCACTTCAAGTTCTCCATCTCCATAGTTTAAGACAACATCTTTAGTTCTCTCAGATACTAATAGATGTTCTTAATCTTCAATCCAATGACTATCACTTGGATTGACCCGATTGTGACTTCATATGCTCGAAGCGTATGAGACACCAATACAAGTACATTTTAAATGTACAATTTCCAGAGAGTGTTAACAACTCCAAATCTATCCCTGTAGATCTTTATTCCTCGAATAAAGGTTGTTACTCCCCAGAATTCTACGGAGAATTTCTATTGAAAGCCAAGCTTTCATCAATTGCTATATGGGAATTTCATTGTCAGTGCCCTCCCACTAACCTCCTTATATACACAAGAATTATTTCGTTTTGAGTCAAATCATAAACCATTATGATTATTTCAAAACGTCAGTTCCAAGAACCTTATGCTTGTTACAATCCAAACATGGATCGAATAACCCGCAAACCTTGTTTGTCGGTTATACAAAATCGTCAGGATGTTGTAAGTATCCTCCAAAAGGTTTCCTTTTCAGGAAAGCGATTTTGATCTGCAACTGACACATTTCATAAATGAAATATGCAGTTATCAACAAGCATCTTCAAAATGGATTTACCATGGCAACAGGTAAAAAGTTGAACCGTTATTAACACAATGTTGATAACGATACCTTTCCGTCAAAAGCCCAGCTTTGTACGTTGGTATGTTGCCTTCCATGTATGTCTTCCTTGAAGACGTTTAATGTACCAATAGGCACAATGCCTTGTGGTACAACAACTAGTATCAATAGTTGTTATACATGGAATCCATTTCGGATTCATGGCACTTTGCCATAATAGGGAGTCGATACCTCGTATCACTTCCTCAAAACGTAGTCGGTGGATATACCTTCATAAGATTGACATCTTTATGAGGTTAGATCAGAAACCCATACCCTAGGTCGTTTTCTGACTCTTCCGATCTACTCAGTTCTTGTGTATTCGAAGATTAATGGTACAGATTCATCATTGATGAACTATTTGTGTTCCATTACGGACTTCGTGCCTAGAACAGTATTACTCCGATTTTCATCGAGTATCACTATCCTCCCACTGACCACTGCATATCGGTATTCCTCTCAGGAAAAACCGCATGGTGAGCAGCAATCACATTGTTCTCATGTGAGATTTATAAGTACTATACTTATGGTTTCCCTTAGGATAACCCATATTGGCACTTATCCAATTGGGTCCTTAGTTTGGTATCATCCAAACGTTATGCCTGGCATACCCAATTATCAGGAATGAGAAACCTTGTTTCTTCCTATTCATATCCTATATGACATCTGTCAAACAGATTTATATGGAACCTTATTCTAAATAAGTTATTGCACTGTTAAAACTTATCCGTTGAAGGAAATGGTAGCTCAGAGTGACTCTTGATTAATCTTTTCATGTCTAACATGATTCGGTTAATCCGTTCGGACACACCGTCACTTTGACGTGTTCCGGGAGGAGTCCTCATTTGAAAGAATACTATACTCTTTCAAGTACATATGAAACTTACTGCTTAAGTATTTTCCAATACGGTCTTACCGTGGCGGCATAATACTATAGCCGATCTGTTTGTCTATTTCGTGTCGAAACTCTAAAAGTTTCCGATTTGTGTTCTTCAAAAGAAACACATAACCATAACGTGATGCCACATCCGTTTTAGGGTCACGAAATATTCATGTTCACATCTAGCCTAGCTAGATATGGGCCCACTTACTTCACCATGAATAGGGCTAACAGATCGGTGGCCCTTTTACTATTACCAAGCAAATAGTATTTTAGGTACTTTACCTAATAAACTAGATTCGCAGACCTTATTTGAATAGTCAAATCAGTCCTAGTACCCACTCTTCAAAAGTGTGGATATACGAGTCTCGTTAAATGTGTCCTAGACAACAATGCCACAAATAAGTCTCTATTGATCAAATCAATTTGAGCTATTTATTTGTCATTTTATATGTTTGAGATTTTATTTATATTCAAAATATAAATTCTGTTATTTACATCTAATGTATTTATCTCAGTATCATCTTTATATAATAAAACACTTAGTGTTCTATAATATAAAGGTTTTATCCGCAACGGATTAAACACTGATATAGAGATAATGTCTCTAGTCAAACTAGTTACATTATAACAGTTCCTAATTTAAGTATATACCCAAAGGGTAGTTCCTAAACTTAGGTATCTACGGTCGAAACAGTGACTTTCGTCCGTTTCCGATTCGCAGAGCAATCTCAGCTTGAAGTCAGTATCCTGCTCAAAGCAGATTCTGAACATCAATACATATATTTTATGTACCACACTAAGTATTTAAAATCTAATTTCAATACTAGCTGTGAACATAACTAAGACAAATATTTTTAAGTTAGAGCCTCGCCCTTTCTTTAATTCCTTCGTGTCTGCCATATCCAAATGGTAGTCACTTTGGGATATGTCAATTATCCTTTTCAATATTTCAGAAACCTTAGGCCAAGCCTTTGGTTTTTAGAATATCGAAACGATGTGCACCTCGTGCTACATGCCCAATTGCAAACTTTGACTTTATCTCCTCTAGAATAGTCAATTAATTCTCGGTTCCTTGGATTTGGTTCTGTGTTGCTGGGAAGATTACTTGGCGGTCTGTAACTCTGAGCATTGGCCAGTTGGCCAATTTGATTTTCCAGTGCTTTGATGGAAGCTGATTGGCTCTGAATCATAGCTTCATATCTTTTTAATTGAGCTAACATATCTGCCATTACTGGTTCATTTGTCTGCTCCTGGCCTTTATTCTGTTGCTGGAATCCAGGTGGTGGATAGTTCCGCTGTTGGCCTGAATTGTTGCTCCTTGAAAAATTAGGATGATTCCTCCACCCTGGGTTGTAGGTATTGGAATATGGATTGTTCCCCTGCCTGTTGAAATTGTTGACATAATTCATCGTTTCTTCATGTTGATTTGATTCTGGTGCTCCTCCATATGGTGAACTTGTGGATCCAGTGGTTAGAGTCTCCATGAATTTGCAAATTTGATCTAGCTTGGTGTTGACTGCTGTATTAGCTCCAACTTCATAAATTCCTGCATTCTTTGAATCAGACTTCTTTCTGTTGGCCACAAGGAATTGTTGTTAGCCATTTCTTCAATTAGTTCCCAAGCTTGATCTTCTCCTTTTGCCATTAAAGCTCCTCCAGCTGCAGCATCAATTGTGGTTCTCATTATTCCAGAAAGTCCATTATAGAATGTTTGGACTTGAAGCCATTTTGGAATCTCATGGTGTGGACATTTCCGGAGTAAATCTTTGTACCTTTCCCAAGCTTCGTAGAGAGTTTCTGAGTCTTGTTGCACAAAGGATGTGATGTCATTCCTCAGTTTTCAAGTTCTGGCTGGTGGAAAATACTTTGCAAGAAATTTGGTGGCTAAGGTGTTCCATGTTGTGATAGAACCTGCTGGTAATGAATGTAGCCAGGCTTTAGCTCTGTCCTTCAAGGAGTATGGGAAAACACGCAGTCTCATTGCTTCTTCAGCTTCTCGGTTGTAATTGAAAGTACCGCAAACTTCCAGGAAGTTGCTGATGTGGGCATTAGGATCTTCAGTTGCATTTCCTCCAAACTGAACTGACTGCTGAATCATCTGAATGCAAGTTTTGATGTCACCCGCATTGCTGGTAATGGAGGGAGTACAATACATGAAATGAGTCTGTCAACCACCAGAATGGTTCTATCTCGAATGGGAATTGGTGGTGCAACCTCCAAAGGTTCAGGTTCCATGTTGACTAAAGCTTCTTGGGCTTCTCGCCTTTCCCTTCTCAACTGTCTGATAGTTCTTTCAATTTCTGTGTCAAGCGGTCGTAGTTCAAAGCTTCTGGTTCGTCTCATGAAGTTTCTGAGAACCTGAAACACAAGAAAACAATAACAATAAGTAAAAAGAAATTAGATTCAAGTAAAAGTATCTAACCCCTAAACTAATAATAAAAGATAAATAAGTCCCCGGCAACGGCGCCAAAAACTTGACCGGCGTAAACACACACGTATAACGCAAGCGTACGTATCGTTCAAGTAGTATAAAAAGTATTGATCCCACGAGGACTTAATACCTAAGTTATTAATTTTATGAGGTTAAATGTTACTAGTATCTAACAGGTTGTTTAATTGATTTGAAATAGCGACGATTCTAAATTTAAAGACAATAAAATAAAATTGTTTGAAGGTAGATTTTAAGAAAATTCAATATTAAAAACTATCTAGGGTTGTGATTTATTCCAATATTATTTAAAGATAAAGTGGTTATTTTATAATTGGGTAATATATTGATTTATTAACCTGGAACACTAATTTATGTAAAAGCCTCTTCCGATGGTCAATTACAAATACCTAGTATAATCCAATTGAACCATATGTCTATGTCAACCAAATTACCTAGATTCATTATGATTAAGTTCCAATTATGGCTACCCCCGCCCGACAGGTATATTCCTATCCTGTAAGGAAATCTATTGAAAGGGTTATCTATCCTTAAGGAAGATCGTGGGCTATTGAATCTAAGGTCTTAAACTTAAAATCCCTATGTCTAGTTCATTTTAAGTTTACCTAATCAATTTAATTAATGGCCAGTTAATTAAAGAGCATTAAGATTAAGACTCAATAAATAAATCTTTATATTACCCAAATTATAATCTAACCCTTATAACCAGTGACATTGAATTTTATCACAACCCTAGATATTAACTTCGTTATGACACATAGCTAGGGCTGGTAAAAACTTGAAAATAAAGACATAAACTGCTAAAAAGTATTGCGGTAAAATAAATGCTGAAAAGTAAAAATACAATAAAAATGAAATGCTAAGGTAAAAGGAATTACTTTTACTATTACTAATTTAGATATCTCCCAATAAAATAATATATAAACTTGTGATATTATTTAATCAACCGACCAATCTGGCGGTATCCTGATTAAGTCAAATTAAGTCCAACCAGCCATATAGGCGGTAATATTTGTCCATAATCCAGCCATAAAGGCGGTACCAAAATAAATTTACCAACCGACCAATCTGGCGGTATCCTTGATTAATCAGGTTCAAACCAACAGAAAATAAATTTACCAACCGACCAATATAGCGGTTTCCTTGATTAAGTCAAGTTTAAACCAGATTAAATTGAATTGCCAACCGACCAATATAGCGGTATCCTTTATTAATCAGTATTTTAAAGAGTAAATATATCATTTTTAAGGGAGATTAATCTAAATAGCAATAGTAAAATAATTACCTTTCACCTCAGCATAGGGAAGTTACCTCCTCATAGTGAATAGTAAAAACTGTAAAATAAGAAAGTAAATTACTATTATTATTAAAAAGTAATTAAAATTATTTCAAAAGTAAAAACTAAAAATAAAAACGAAACTTAGAGAGAGAGAATTCCCTATTTACATCAAATAAGATAGAGAGAGGGAATGGTACACTGAAATCAGAAATTTCGAGCTCTATTTATAGGCGCGAATAAGGTTCCAGCGTCGCGACGCTGGGTACAGTTCAGCGTCGCGACGCTGGGTACAGTGAGACGTGGCCCATTCTCTGCTTGACACGTGGCAAGGCGGCTAAGAGGATAAGGTCGACACGTGTAATGGCGGCTGGAACTCAATTATGAAGCTGACGTCATTGATGACGTGGCACTGTTCATGACGTCATTGGTGACATCATGATGATGTGGCATGCGCACGTTAGCGGATCTTCTGTGGTAGTGACACGTGTCACGGCGCATGTTAGCAAAGTCAAACTTCTCAAATTCTGATCCGTTGACCCGGCGCACGTTAGCAGATTCGGCGCATGTTGGGAGTCGCGACGCTGAAGGTATTGGCGTCGCGACGCGAAAAAGACTAAAATATCCCTGTCGACGCATTTTTGTCCGGTTTTGCCCCAAATTGCCTCCAGTGCTATCCAAACTTTATTTATCTGCAAAATAACAACAAAACACATCAAAACGTTCATAAATCTCGAGAAACAATACAAAACATTAGGTCTTGGGAGTGAGAAATAGTGATATAAATACCACTCATCACACCCCCAAACCTAACTTTTTGCTAGTCCTCGAGCAAAACAGAAAATAATCATAAAGAAATAAAATTAACTAAGCCACTTTCGTAGGGATCACGGTTGCATTTAGCATATGCAACAAGCCTTTAAACCCCTAGGTGTCCCTAGTGGACGAGTTGTAGTCTCGTGAGGGTTTACATCAATGATACCCACAAACATTTTACAAAAGTAAAAAGGTAGTAAAACTAATGCACACAAAAGCAAAAAGACAAGGGAAAAGAGAAAAAAAAAAGAAGTTAGTGACTAATCAGGTGAAACTTCTACTACAAGTTACTAGTTGTTTTGTTTCTTTCTAAATTACCGAATAAGTAAATTCTCCGATTATTTTTACCATTCTTCATATACACAACCAACAAAATATTAAACAACTCATTTTTGCCCACTACAGTCACAAGTGCAGTTGATAAGAGAGTAATATTTTTGTCCTAAAGTTCTATCAGAATTCACAACTTTTTGTAGCAATGGAATAATTTTTCTCATTTTTCTGATTTTTTCTTTGCTTTTTCTGAATTTTGATTTTTTATTTATATACAATACCTTCCGTCTATGTAGCGAGCTTTGGGTCGGTGGCTCCCAAACCAGTTGGCTTTAGGGCACCAGGTGTTAAGACACCCCTACGGACTTAATTACCCAGACTTCATATATAAATATATTTTTGCAGAGCATCTTCGATCCATGTAGCGAGCTTTGGGCCAGTGACTCCCAAACCAGTTGGTTTTAGGGCACTAGGTGTTAAAACACCCTTACAGACTTAATAACCCGGATCTTAGATACTTTATTTTTGTACATCAGAATTTTTTTTTTTTTTTTATTCCATAATATTTATAGATGCTTCCTCCAATTAAACTAGAGCACGGAATATTACAAACTTTTCAATTACGGCTCATGTCTGTATGTTCCATGTATGTTGATAATACCTGTCAACTAGCATATGAAGATCCATTTTAGTCAGTATTATGGAGAATTCACAAATTAAATAATTAAAATGAAATAAACAAAAATTAACTTGTTTCAAAATAGGTTGGAGATACGTCTCAAGAGTGGAAACTCCTTACTCGGCTATCTTTACCAATTTCACCCTTTTAGTCAAAATAAAAACACAAAAATGCAAAATATTTTTGTAATTTTTGAAAATTTTTCAATTTTTTTTTTTTTTTTCGAAAAATTTAGGACTAAAAATAAAAAACACACAAACTAAAAACAAGATACTAATCAACTAATTTCCTCCCCCCAAACCTAAATAGACATTGTCCCCAATGTCTTAAACAGTAGAAGAAGAGTTTAGAAGGTTGTACCTGGTTAGCTGAAAATCTACAGGAAATTAAAGGTTAAGATCCAGATTAATTCTACGCCTCTTACCACGATCGTCCTCGGACCAATTTATCTTTGATATGATAGGGTCAACTTTTGGTTCATAGGCTATGAGTTGGTCATTAGATCTGGAGCAGTTCTGGCAGTAAAGAGGAGTTCTTTTAAAGGTTTTGACACGAACCCATTTCTTCGAGCATCATCAAGAAACACACAAAGAAAATCATAAAACCCATCAACGTTGTACAGCCCAATTGGTTTCTGGTGTATGTTTAGGTTCGCCCAAGATAGTACAATAAAAATTTCCTCCAATGTGCCAAGCCACCTGGCAAAGCAATAAAGCATCAGCACGGTTAATCATTTCTACAGTCGTTCAGACATACCTGGTACGATCAGTTCCTCTCCGTGTTGATGGTTCAATAAGATTTGCCTCTGCCAAGGGTTTTGGGATGATTCCCAAAACGTGACTGCCTCCTTCCTGTACGGCCTTTGAAACAATCCCCATTAGTCCAAGATTGCCTCCGCCATATTAAGTGCATATTCCTTACAGCTAAGACTCGACCCAATTCCTGTGCTGCTTCTATGTATTGTGGTTTAGTACCAACAGTACTACCGCAAAACACAAAATGTTTTCAACTCGTCTTCTTGAAGTGGCTTCCATGTTTTACTCTGGATGTCTTCAAAAGTGCAATGATGAGTTGAATTTATAATACCTGAAAAGGGTGAGTAAAAATAGCACAAGTATCTTCCAAAGGACGATTAGTAGCAAAATAGTAAAATAGATCGTGATAGTCAAAAAGGTCTGGATCCTGTCGGAGAAAATAAAAGAAAACAACAAAAAACAAATCAATTATTAGGAAAAGACAAAGAGATATAATATTTACAAATAAAAAATTACGGCTTGATTGACGTCTATGCGTCAGGGACAAGCTTCCCATCCATTTTCTTATAAATTGGCAAACAGGGTCTTTTTGAGTCAGATTCCCGAGACTTAACTGTTGTCTTTCTTTTTGAAATTGTGTATGTAATTTGCGAAAGGCTATGTGAACATGTCCACTGGGATGCGTCTCAAGAGTCGAAGATATATCATCTAAAGACTCCTTACTCAAGCCACCCCTAATGAATTTAATTTTGTCTTCGCGATTTTCAGACACATTCCTAAAGAACGACAACGAGTATTGCAATTCCATCGTGCACATTTGTAACAAACACCCATTTGCTTAGCTCTACGTTTCTTTGCATAGGTGCTGCTTCTTCAAAAACCAGGCAGATGTGAAATAAAAGATTCAGAAGACTCACCTGCCAATCGAACCGTGCTTCAATTACCCAACGAATATCATTGGGCACACCATGGATCGTCAGTAGTCTCATTCGTTCCAAGCGAGCTTTGTAAACTTTCAATAGAGATTTTTGTGGGAGAGAAGGAAATTGCTTGTGAAGATTTGCGAGAGCTTCTTCCATCTTGAAATGATTTAATCTGCAAAAACTAAACACACAAATTAAATCACACCAAATCACAATATATACAAAAATTGCATGGGTTGCCTCCTGCGAGCGCTAAGTTTAAGAGTCGTCAGCTAGACTTGACTTCTCGAACGTTTATGCTGGATCTGAAAGTGTGACACTTTCTTTTTGTCGCTCAAATGATTCTCCCCAGTAGTGCTTGACACGCTGACTGTTAACCTTGAATGTGTTGTTGGTATTGGGATCCAGTAACTCAACAGCTCCATATGGTAAAACCTGAGTGATCACAAATGGTCCAGACCACCTAGATTTCAACTTTCCTGGGAAAAGTTTCAACCTCGAATTGTACAACAACACCTGCTGCCTTGGTTCCAACTGTCTGTGCACTATTTTTCGGTCATGCCATTTCTTTGTCTTTTCCTTGTATAATTTGGCATTGTCATAAGCCTGTAGGCGAAATTCTTCCAATTCGTTGAGTTGGTGAAGTCTTTTCTCTCCTGCAGCTTGTGAGTCAAGATTTAACTTCTTCAGTGCCCAGTACGCCTTGTGTTCAAGCTCAACTGGCAGATGGCATGCTTTCCCAAACACCAATCGATATGGGGACATACCAATGGGTGTCTTGTAAGCTGTCCTGTAGGCCCATAATGCATCATCTAGTTTTGTTGACCAGTCCTCCTTGTTGATCCAACGGTTCTTTCTATGATTCTTTTGATCTCCCTGTTTGAAACCTCAACCTGTCCCATTGACTGTGGATGGTAAGCAGTGGCAATTTGTGAGTAACTCCGTATTTGGATAGGAGTGCATCGAAGTATTTGTTGCAGAAATGTGAGCCACCATCACTGATATGCCCGAGGTGTTCCGAATCGAGTGAAAATGTTCTTCTTTATGAATTTGATCACACTTTTGAGTCATTGGTTGGCAGTGCAATTGCTTCAACCCATTTGGAGACGTAGTCTACAGCAACCAGGATGTACAGGTTTCCAAATGATGGAACAAAGGGTCCCATGAAATCAATACCCCATACATCAATATTTCCACTTCTAGAATGTTTTGCAATGGTCCTTCGTTTCTCTTGAAATATTCCCCGTTCTCTGGCACCTGTTCACATTGAAAAGAAAAAAGATAAGCATCTTTAAAAAGTGTGGGCCAGAAACAAACCTGATTGAAGAACTTTGGCTGCAGTTTTGTTTCCGCTGAAGTGTCCGCCGTATGGTGATGAATGACAGTGTTGCAAACACTGTTGATTTCCTCCTGTGGAACACACCGTCTTAATAATTGATCAGCACAGCGTTTTAACAGGTACGGTTCATCCCAGACATAATGCTTGACTTCTTTGAAGAACTTCTTCCGTTGCTGAGTTGTCCATTCCAACGGCCATTTTCCTGACACATATAATTGACATAGTCAGCATACCAAGGGACTTCCTGTTGTTTTATGGAAAACAGTTGTTCATCTGGAAAAGTTTCTTTGATTGATGATCTTTGTCAGCTGTTTCTCCATTCTCGAGCCTCGATAGATGATCTGCCACCTGATTTTCTGTTCCTTTCCTGTCTCGAATCTCCACGTCAATTCTTGCAGAAGAAGTATCCAACGGATCAATCTGGGTTTGGCATCTTTCTTTGTGATCAGATATTTGATTGCTGAATGATCTGTGTAGACCACCACTTTGGGACCCAACAGATAAGAGCGGAATTTGTCAAAAGCGTACACAACTGCTAGCAACTCCTTTTCAGTGGTTGTGTAGTTGAGTTGAGCTTCATTCAAAGTTCTGCTGGAGTAGTAAATGGTGTGGAAAATCTTTGCTTTGCGTTGTCCCAAAACTGCACCTACAGCAAAATCACTAGCATCGCACATCACTTCAAATGGAAGGGTCCAGTCTGGTGCTACAATGATGGGGGCAGAAATCAGCTTCTGTTTTAAGATCTCGAAAGCTGCCTGGCATTCTTTGGTGAAGTTAAAAGGCACATCCTTTTCCAGAAGATTGCAAAGAGGTTTAGCAATCTTGGAAAAGTCTTTGATAAATCTTCTGTAAAAACCTGCATGTCCAAGAAAACTCTGAATCCCTTTGACAGATGTTGGTGGAGGTAGTTTCTTAATTGTCTCGATCTTTGCTTTGTCTACCTCAATCCCTTTTTGTGAAATCCGGTGTCCAAGAACAATGCCTTCATGCACCATGAAATGACATTTTTCCCAGTTGAGTACCAGGTTTGTATCTTCGCACCTTTGTAATACCTGTTCCAAATTTTGCAAACAATGGTCAAAAGAATCTCCAACACACATAAAATCATCCATAAAAACCTCCATACTCTGCTCCAGCATGTCTGAGAAGATGGCCATCATACAACGCTGAAATGTAGCAGGAGCATTACATAATCCAAATGGCATCCTGCGGAAAGCAAAAGTACCATAGGGACATGTAAAGGTAGTTTTCTCCTGGTCTTCTAGTGCGATGGCAATCTGATTGTACCCTGAATATCCATCAAGAAAGCAATAGAACTCATGTCCTGCCAATCTGTCTAGCATTTGGTCAATAAATTGTAGTGGGAAATGGTCATTTCTTGTGGCTTTATTGAGTTTCCTATAGTCCATACATACTCTCCATCCTGTCACTGTTCTTGTTGGGATCAACTCGTTCTTTTCATTGGTGACCACAGTAATTCCTCCTTTCTTTGGTACACACTGCATAGGACTTACCCAAGTGCTATCTGAGATGGGGTAAATGATGCCAGCATCCAACCATTTGATGATTTCTTTCTTCACAACTTCCTTCATGATTGGATTGAGTCTCCGTTGATGCTCCACTGTAGGTTTGTATTCATCATTCATCAGAATCTTGTGCATGCAAAATGATGGACTAATGCCTCGAATGTCTGCTATAGTCCAGCCAATGGCTTTTTGTGCTCTCGTAAAACTCTAGTAGCTTTTCTTCCTGCTCCAATGTTAGTGAAGAAGAAATAATAACAGGTAATTCAGAAGAGTTTCCAAGAAATGCATACCTGAGATGGCTCGGAAGTAACTTTAGTTCCAGCTGTGGTGGTTCTTCAATCGAAGGTTTGATTCGATCTTTCTTTGGCAATTCCAAGCTTTCAACTGGTGGTGTTGCTTTGAATCGGAATGGTTTGTCAAGGTAGCTGATACATTCCAGGATTTCAGCATCTAGCTCGCTGTCAGTCATATTGGTGATGCAAGCTTCAAGTGTATCCGTGGGATTTGGCTCAGTATTCTGAATGATATTATCAACGACATCAACTCTGAAGCATTCTTCTTCTTCCTTTTTATCGCTCGGAAATTTCATAGCTTTGAAAACATTAAAGGTCACTTCTTGGTCCTGCACTTTCATGGTTAGTTCTCCTTTTTGCACATCAATTACAGTTTTACCTGTAGCCAAAAATGGTCTCCCAAGAATGATAGGTATTTCTTTATCTTCTTCCATGTCAAGGATGATGAAGTCTGCTGGAAGGATGAGTTTGTCAACTTTGACCAGCACATTTTCAACGACTCCTCTCGGAAATGCGAGTGTTCGATCAGCAAGTTGCAAAGATACCGAGGTAGGCATTGCTTCTCCAATTTGCAGTTTCCTGTAAATAGAAAAAGGCATTAAATTAACATTGGCACCTAAATCACATAAGGCCTTACCGATGTAATGTTCTCCAATGGTGCATGGAACTGTGAAACTGCCAGGATCTTTCAACTTCGGGGGAAGTTTCCTCTGAATGATGGCGCTGCATTCTTCCGTCAAAGCTACTGTCTCGTAATCTCCCAATCTCCGTTTTCGTGAAAGAATGTCTTTCATGAATTTGACATAACTGGGCATTTGTTCCAAGGCTTCTGCAAATGGAATGTTGATGTGCAGCTTTTTGAAAATCTCCAGGAAACGAGCAAACTGTTTGTCCAGTTTGTTTTTCTGAAGACGTTGAGGAAATGGTGGTGGTGGAGTGATCTGTTCTTTTTCGATTTCCTTTGCTTCTTTTTCTTCCATCTGTGGAACTGTATCTTTTGGAACTTCCTCAGCAGCTGTTTTGACTCCAACGTCTTTGTTGATTTCAGTACCGCTTTTTAAGGTAATGGCTTGACATTGCTCCTTCCCTCGGTTCCTTGGATTTGGTTCTGTGTTGCTGGGAAGATTACCTGGCGGTCTGTAACTCTGAGCATTGGCCAGTTGGCCAATTTGATTCTCCAGTGCTTTGATGGAAGCTGATTGGCTCTGAATCATAGCTTCATATCTTTTTAATTGAGCTAACATCTCTGCCATTACTGGTTCATCTGTCTGCTCCTGGCTTTTATTCTGTTGCTGGAATCCAGGTGGTGGATAGTTCCGCTGTTGGCCTGAATTGTTGCTCCATGAAAAATTAGGATGATTCCTCCACCCTGGGTTGTAGGTGTTGGAATATGGATTGTTCCCCTGCCTGTTGAAATTGTTGACATAATTCACCGTTTCTTCATGTTGATTTGATTCTGGTGCTCCTCCATATGGTGAACTTGTGGATCTAGTGGTAAGAGTCTCCATGAATTTGCAATTTGATCTAGCTTGGTGTTGACTGCTGTATTAGCTCCAATCATAAATCTTGCAATTCTTTGAATCAGACTTCTTTCTGTTGGCCACAAGGAATGTTGTTAGCCATTTCTTCAATTAGTTCCAAGCTTGATCTTCTCCTTTTGCCATTAAAGCTCCTCCAGCAGCAGCATCAATTGTGGTTCTCATTATTCCAGAAGTCCATTATAGAATGTTGGACTTGAAGCCATTTGGAATTCATGGTGTGGACATTTCCGGAGTAAATCTTTGTACCTTCCAAGCTCGTAGACTAGAGTTTTGAGTCTTGTTGCACAAAGGTGTTGGTTTCTATATATGTCCCAAACAAAGATTAAGCATGTGAAATACTATAAAGAATATATATGAACATGAAATATGGCGGAATCATACTTACAATGCCTTGTGATGAAGTAGATGATCAAATGGTAGAAGCTCCAAGTGGTGGAGGATTCGGCCAAGAGGAGGAAGAAGACTTGAAGCTCCAAGCTATTGTATTCCAAGCTCTTTGATGGTTTCCCTATCACCTCTTTTGATCCCTTGCTTGTGCTAGCAAAAATGGAGAAATGGAAGATCAAATCTTCCTTGCCCTGTCAATGGAGTTCACGGCAATTTGAGAGAGAAGAGAGAGTTTTTGTGTAATGTCTTGATTAATTAATTTTTGTATTACCAAAAATCAATTTATATTTATGTTATAATTTATTAAATTAATAATAAATCTATGACATAAACCATGCAATGGCTTAGAGTGTCAAACACTCAAACTCCATGCAAAGCCTTTGAGTGAAATGCACACTATCACCATGCAATGCCTTAGAGTGTTTTGTACACTATTAACATGCAATGCCTTATCAATAAAATAATGCATATAATGACAAGTGTCATGTGGGCCCCACACGTTTCCCAATGAAAGTGGGCCCACGTCCACTCACGCGTTCGGGTTCGATATTTCCGAAATACCGAGCTAGCGTCGCGACGTTAATTAAATCGGATTTAAATAAATAATCGCTCCTAGCGAAATTATTATTTACGTCGCTTACGAATTAATTCTAAATTAACTCGTATGCCCGAATTAAAATCTAATTTTAATTTCGCGTCGAAATCGAATTTCGATTATTATATCGAATATAATAATTTTATCGATTAATTCCAAATTAATCGTTCTCTCTCTCTGAATAAGGCACTTTATCCGAGATAAAGTTTCTCCGCAATTAATCCAAGATTAATTAAGTTCGAATCAAATATCATAGGTGAATCTTCAGGAAGCGACCCAAGAGATCTCCGGATATTTTGGCAGTAAATACGGTCGTCGGATAATCCGAACACGTACGTACCTCGTACTACGTCTTTACCGATTTACAAGACAAGGTTGGCTTCTAGCAAAGCGCCATGCCTACCCAATTCTCCAGAAATATTCTTATAGGAATATAAGATCTGTATCAGGCGTAGTATACCGTAGTATTGCGTACATCGATCCAGTATCGGATGATCACATGCTAGGCCTAGGGCTGGAGATGTGTCTGCCCCGTACGAAACATATATCGGACATCAAGCAACTAGTCTCTTTAAATCGGACAATCCTGACCTGGTCATATTGTCCCGACGGTTGCAACCTTTTATAGAGTACTAGTTCTGTGCCCTGCGTGATCATCGCCTCCATATGTCTGAAGCGATACTTCCATCTTGACATCACATCCAGTACACTACGCTTCTCGATAAACCCAGAAGAGGTGTACACAGAACCGGTTAAGGTCCCCAACCACCAAAACCAAAGTTTACCGATTGTCGCAAGTACTAGCGATGTAAGTCTCAGGTTAAGACCATATACACCTACCCTGATGCGGCCTCCCATAGACACATAGACATACTACCAATGGGATTCCGCGGGGTCTATCCAGAGCGAAGCTGTTTTCCGTACCATCGGTAAAACACAACCTCCTATCGCACTTGCATAAGTATCCAATACTTAAATATATGAGAACTATGCCGTTGTGCCCTCACAACGTGCACAAGCGCAATACTAGCCTATTCCGCATTATCGATGTCCAGTCTCGATAATACTACGGCTAGGGATATTTAATGATTAAACCTTTATGGATTGATACTGTCTCATATCATCTCAATCCAGTACTAATCATATGGACTTTTGCCATTTATATATCAAAGTAAATAAAATTACAAAACGGCAAAAGGCAATTTCATTATCACATAGTTAATTTTGTACAATAATACAATATCATTTACAAACAGTGACGCTATGGGACATAATGTCTAACAATCTCCCACTTGGCCTATAGCCAGTCACTCAAGCATCTAATACCCGAACTATGTATGTGTCGTTCAAAAACTTGCTGAATGACAGCCTTCGTCAGCGGGTCTGCAATGTTATCATCTGATGTGACCTTCTCGACTTTTACATCGCCACGATGTATAATCTCCCGAATCAGATGGTAACGTCGAAGAACATGCTTGGACCGTTGATGAGACCTTGGTTCCTTAGCCTGTGCTATGGCCCCGTTATTGTCACAATACAATGGAACGGGCTCTGCTGCTAACGGAACTACTCCTAATCCGATTAGGAACTTTCGGATCCAAACTGCCTCCTTTGCTGCTTCAGATGCAGCGATGTACTCCGCTTCTGTTGTTGAATCGGCAACAGTATCTTGCTTGGAAGATTTCCAGCTCACTGCTCCGTTATTCAAACAAAAAATGTACCCGGATTGTGACCTGTAGTCATCCTTGTCGGTTTGGAAACTTGCATCGGTATACCCAGATACCGCAAGTTCTCCACCTCCATAAATTAAGAAAGCATCCTTAGTTCGTTTAAGATATTTAAGGATATTCTTAACTGCTATCCAGTGACCTTCACCTGGATCGGCCTGATAGCGACTACACATGCTCAAAGCATATGAGACATCAGGTCGTGTACATATCATGGCATACATGATCGATCCGACTGCCGAGGCGAACGGTATCCGACTCATGTTGTCTCTCTCTTCCTGAGTCTTAGGACACATGTCCTTAGACAGAGAGGTACCACGTATCATTGGAACCAATCCCCTCTTGGATTGTTCCATGTTGAATCGCTTCAACACTTTATCAATGTATGTACTCTGGGAGAGTCCAAGCAGCTTTCTAGATCTATCCCGGTAGATCTTTATTCCAAGAATAAAGGCTGCTTCTCCCAGATCTTTCATGGAGAATTTTAATGAAAGCCAAGCTTTCACCGACGTTAGCATGGGAATGTCATTGCCTATCAGCAATACGTCGTCGACATAAAGGACGATAAAAGTAAGTGCTCTCCCACTAACCTTCTTGTATACACAAGGGTCATCTGCGTTTTGCACGAAATCATATTCTTTTATGATCTCATCAAAACGTTGATTCCATGACCGTGATGCTTGCTTCAATCCATAAATGGATCGATTTAACTTACAAACCTTGTTTGCAAGTCTTGGCACGATAAAACCGTCAGGCTGTTGCATATAAACATCCTCCAAAAGGTTTCCGTTAAGGAAAGCGGTTTTAACGTCCATCTGCCATATCTCGAAGTCGAAATATGCAGCTATTGCAAGCATTATCCGAATGGATTTAATCATGGCAACGGGTGAGAAGGTCTCGTCATAATCAATACCGTATTGTTGACGATACCCCTTCGCTACAAGCCTAGCTTTGTACGTTTGTACGTTGCCATCCATGTCGGTCTTCTTCTTGAAGATCCATCTGCATCCAATAGGCTTTACGCCTTCTGGTGCATCAACCAGTGTCCAAACTTGGTTGGCGTACATGGAATCCATCTCGGACTTCATGGCTTCTTGCCATAAAGCGGAATCGATATTTTGTATCGCTTCCTCATACGTAGCCGGCTCATTATCCTCAATAAGATTAATATCTATATGAGGTGAGATCAGGAACCCATACCTCTCAGGTACTGTTCTGACTCTCTCCGACCTACGCGGTCCTTGTGTATGTGAAGTTTGTGGTACAGACTCATCCCGGACGGTCTGTTCTTGTTCCGTCGTTGATTCATTGCCAGGAACAGTATCACTACGATCTTCATCGAGTTCTACTTTCCTCCCACTTACCACTGCATTTAGGAATTCCTTCTCAAGGAAAACCGCATGTAGAGCAACAAATACTTTGTTCTCTTGTGGGTAATAGAAGTAATATCCTTTGGTTTCCCTAGGATATCCTACGAAAAGGCATTTATCAGATTTGGGTTCAAGTTTGGTACCTTCCAAACGTTTAACATATGCCCAGCATCCCCAAATCTTTAGGAAAGAGAAACCTGGTTTCCTTCCTGTCCATATCTCATATGGAGTCTGTTCAACAGACTTCGACGGTACCTTATTCAAAATAAGTATAGCACTGTTTAATGCGTATCCCCAGAAGGATATTGGTAGCTCAGTGCGACTCATCATTGACCTCACCATGTCCAACAAGGTGCGGTTTCTCCGTTCGGACACACCGTTTAATTGCGGTGTTCCAGGAGGAGTCCACTGTGAAAGAATACCATATTCTTTCAAGTAATCTTGAAACTCATAACTAAGTATTCGCCACCACGGTCTGACCGTAATGTCTTAATACTCTTCCCTGTTTGTTTCTCCACTTCGTGTCGAAACTCTTTGAATTTCTCAAAAGTTTCCGACTTGTGTCTCATAAGATACACATAACCGTAACGAGATGCATCATCTGTAAAGGTTACGAAGTAGTGAAATCCACCTCTAGCCTGGCTAGACATGGGCCCGCATACGTCAGTATGAACGAGAGCTAACAGTTCTGTGGTACGTTCACCTTTACCGCTAAAAGGTGATTTAGGCATTTTGCCTAAAAGACAAGATTCGCAGACGTCATATGAATTGAGATCAAATTCGTCCAAGTACCCACTCTTCGAAAGTGTGGATATGCGAGTCTTGTTAATGTGTCCTAGACGACAATGCCACATATAAGCTTCATCTTTTAGATTACTCCTTTTGAGCCTTTTGTTTGTCATTTTAGGAGATTCATTTATATTCAAAATATAAAGACCGTTATTTGCAACAGCTATGCAAATTTCTGCATCATTTTTATATAAATAACACCCAGTGTTTCTAAATACAAAAGTGTAACCCTGCTGGGTTAACAAGGATACAGATATAATATTCCTAGTTAAACTAGGTACAAAATAACAGTTAAAAGTTTAAGTACATGCCCTGAGGGCAGTTCTAAAACAAAAGTCCCTACGGCCAAAACAGCAACTGGTGTTCCGTTTCCGACCCGTAGATCCATCTCCCCTGTCGCCAGCATCCTGCTATCATGCAGATCCTGCACATCAGTACAAATATGAGCACCACAACCAGAATCAAAAATCCAATTTTTAAAACTAGAAGTATTCATATTTATCTCAATAACAAACATACCAGAGGCGGTAGCCTTGCCACCTTGCTATCCTCCTTCTGCACAATGTTTATTTGGCAGTCACGTTTCCAGTGACCCCTTTTGCCGCAGTTAAGGCAGATGTCGCGAGATTTGTCCTTTGGCTTCCTAGAAGCCACTGTCAACTTGCCTTTGCCCTTCTTTTGAACTTCCTCTTCCTCGCACCTCCAATTGCCATGGGCCTAGCCTTTGGCGCATGAGAGGTCGATGCATAATGCGCCTCGCGCTTGCTCCCCTTTAGGAGTTCCCTTTCGGACTCCTTCAGCACGGACAACAACTCTCCAAGAGTGTCGTCAGTATCCATCAACTTATAGTTGACGATGATTTGTTTCCAAGTATCGGGCAGCGATTGTAATATCATATCAATCGTCAGCTCTGCCTCCAAGACAATGCCCATATTGGCTAACTCATCTATGTCAGCGATCATTTGAGTCCCGTGGGCCTCAACTGATGCGCCATCTGTCATCCGGGAGCGGAAGAGTTTCCTTACTAGCTCGTACCTCTTCATCCGCTTGTTAGTGCGGTGAAGATCACGCAATCTTGCCATCATGTTATAGGGATCCAAGTCCCTGTTTTGGCGTCTGAAATGCTGGGTCATTGCAGCTAGCATAACTGACTGAGCTTGGTCACAATCGTCACTATGAGTCTTCCATAACTCTAGCTCCAGTGGCTCAGTGGGTTTAGGCGGGAGAGGCCTCTGAATAGTATACAGTACCCTCTCAGCCCCAAGCACTATCTTGAGGTTCATTTCCCAGTCGGCAAAGTTTGTCCCTTTGAAGACATTATCGCCCATGATTATGTCGCGGATATTACCTTTGCCAGTCATCTTGACAACTATAGTCCAACTATAAAGTCAACGATGTTATGGGTACAGTCAAACTGTTACAAGTAAAATAACAATATATTAGTCCAACTAATCAAATAAAATATTGACGAAAATTTTGAAAGACGAGTAAGGCTAATTATCTGAACGAGATTGCAAATTCAATAATAGCCTCCCACTATTTTCTTCAAGTTTCTAACCCTCTGTAGACAACTCGGGAAATCTAATTTCCTAGTGGGCTAGGATCCCGTTAAATAACACACAACCTTGACTTTGGCCAACAAGTTGTATGATATTTAACTAGGTAGATCTCGAAGATCAATTGGATCCCATCCAATTCCTAGATCCGGTTAGGTGGACATCCAAGTCCGAAACATATATATCTAATACATATGTCAATGTATCCAATACATTTTCCTAACCATTTCCTCTGAATCAACTAAGCCTTGGCTTTGGCACAACAAACCTAATGATTCCAGTTAAGCGGGACCCATTGACAAGGAAAATTCGTAATCAATGTCGATGGACAAGAAGTGATCTTGACTTTGGCCAACAAATCACAACTTGGACAGGACACCGATGTGGAACAAAATTCTCATGATTCAAACACATCCTCAATTGACAAAGGTCTTGACTTTGGCCAACAAACCAATGCCAATTTCGGATCTTGAGAAAGAATCATTCAACGGAAGGAAAATCGCTTAATATGTTTGAGGGATTTTTCGCGTAATTGGCAACCAATTTATTTATCTTTGTTAGGTCTCATCATCATACACCCTTAAGCATGCTTCTAAAACATCATAAAGCGCGTAAAGTAAAGTAATAGTGATATGCGGATGGATATTTAAACAACTTGTTCCTAGAACAAATCACTCCCTTTCCTCTCCCCGCTAGCACTATTCTACAACTACCCAATTACATAATACAATAAGAGAAACCTCATTTACATTGAGGGGAATTAGGTGAGAAGAGAATACAAAGAGATAAAGAGATAAGGCTGGACACGCAGGTCCAATTTATAAATTCCAAATTTACAATAATTTCTAAAATTACCCTTTCCCTTCTAATATCCATCCGATATACACTATTCATTCATCACATACATATATATTCAAACAAGACATGCTTTTACAACCAATCTAATCCAATTAATTAGTCTTTGTTAAGTGATCATCCAATGTTCAAACAACGGTTTGATTTTGTGCGAGTCCAACTCGATTGAGAATAAGTACATAAGGTACGAATTCGCGAATTATATCGAACTACTTATTAAATCTTATTTAATTCGTATTCAATACTAATTCATTTATTTAATTCCAAATTAAATGTTTACACTTTTAATTTGCTTTAAAGACTTAGATTCTAAATCTAATCCTATTGGGTCTCAAAGCCCAACTAACATCCAATGTTGAATTTAATTCAAGTCAAATGGGCTTAGAATTGATTTATTAAGGCTTGGGCTTTGGTCAATTTGGGTCAAACCCAATTGCCAAGCCCAAATAAGGAATCACCCTTAAGTGCCATAAAACCAATTTTAAGCCCATAAGGCCCAATTAAATTATTAAAGCCCATTAATTAAATTTTAATATTCCAAACATTAAAGTCCAATTAATTAAAGTGTAATACCAAGATTAATATATTAAACCAATATTTCAAAAATACCCATTTAATTTATTAATCATGTATTTATCAAATTAAATGTCCAACATTAATTTTATCAAAAATCAACTCCATTTCATGTCCTTGTACATTCGGCCAAGGTGAGTTTTTTGTGTCGATTTGTTTTTCAATCCGATTGAATTACTAATCTACGTCCCGTACACGTTCTAAGTCATCTAATGATCTTAAACACAAAATTTCAATCCACTCCAAGTAGCAACACATTCGGCCAAGGCATGGATTAGGGGAAAAATCATCCAATGCATTTTTCATAAAATTGATTCCATATAACATCATGTTATACACATGCAAGCATACTTATTAATCAAATTTCATAAGAACATGCTTATATCAATTTCATCATGCCATTCGGCCAAGGTGAAGATATTGGGGAAAAATCATCCAATGCATTTTTCATAAAATTGATTCCATGTAATATCATTCTATATACATGCAAGCATACTTATTCATCAAATTTCACAAGAACATGCTTCAATCAATTTATCACACCCATTCGGCCAAGGTCAAAATTTTGGGGAAAAATCATCCAATGCATTTTTCATAAAATTGATTTCATATAATGTCATTTAACATACATCTAAGCATACTCATTCATCAAATTTCACAAGAACATGCTTCAATCAATTTTCAAATTTTAACCTAAAGTATTTCATGCTTAAACCTAGCTCTGATACCATTGTTGGTTTCTATATATGTCCCAAACAAAGATTAAGCATGTGAAATACTATAAAGAATATATATGAACATGAAATATGGCGGAATCATACTTACAATGCCTTGTGATGAAGAAGATGATCAAATGGTAGAAGCTCCAAGTGGTGGAGGATTCGGCCAAGAGGAGGAAGAAGACTTGAAGCTCCAAGCTTTTGTATTCCAAGCTCTTTGATGGTTTCCCTATCACCTCTTTTGATCCCTTGCTTGTGCTAGCAAAAATGGAGAAATGGAAGATCAAATCTTCCTTGCCCTTGTCAATGGAGTTCACGGCAATTTGAGAGAGAAGAGAGAGTTTTTGTGTAATGTCTTGATTAATTAATTTTTGTATTACCAAAAATCAATTTATATTTATGTTATAATTTATTAAATTAATAATAAATCTATGACATAAACCATGCAATGGCTTAGAGTGTCAAACACTCAAACTCCATGCAAAGCCTTTGAGTGAAATGCACACTATCACCATGCAATGCCTTAGAGTGTTTTGTACACTATTAACAATGCCTTATCAAAAATAATGCATATAATGACAAGTGTCATGTGGGCCCCACACGTTTCCCAATGAAAGTGGGCCCACGTCCACTCACGCGTTCGGGTTCGATATTTCCGAAATACCGAGCTAGCGTCGCGACGTTAATTAAATCGGATTTAAATAAATAATCGCTCCTAGCGAAATTATTATTTACGTCGCTTACGAATTAATTCTAAATTAACTCGTATGCCCGAATTAAAATCTAATTTTAATTTCGCGTCGAAATCGAATTTCGATTATTATATCGAATATAATAATTTTATCGATTAATTCCAAATTAATCGTTCTCTCTCTCTGAATAAGGCACTTTATCCGAGATAAAGTTTCTCCGCAATTAATCCAAGATTAATTAAGTTCGAATCAAATATCATAGGTGAATCTTCAGGAAGCGACCCAAGAGATCTCCGGATATTTTGGCAGTAAATACGGTCGTCGGATAATCCGAACACGTACGTACCTCGTACTACGTCTTTACCGATTTACAAGACAAGGTTGGCTTCTAGCAAAGCGCCATGCCTACCCAATTCTCCAGAAATATTCTTATAGGAATATAAGATCTGTATCAGGCGTAGTATACCGTAGTATTGCGTACATCGATCCAGTATCGGATGATCACATGCTAGGCCTAGGGCTGGAGATGTGTCTGCCCCGTACGAAACATATATCGGACATCAAGCAACTAGTCTCTTTAAATCGGACAATCCTGACCTGGTCATATTGTCCCGACGGTTGCAACCTTTTATAGAGTACTAGTTCTGTGCCCTGCGTGATCATCGCCTCCATATGTCTGAAGCGATACTTCCATCTTGACATCACATCCAGTACACTACGCTTCTCGATAAACCCAGAAGAGGTGTACACAGAACCGGTTAAGGTCCCCAACCACCAAAACCAAAGTTTACCGATTGTCGCAAGTACTAGCGATGTAAGTCTCAGGTTAAGACCATATACACCTACCCTGATGCGGCCTCCCATAGACACATAGACATACTACCAATGGGATTCCGCGGGGTCTATCCAGAGCGAAGCTGTTTTCCGTACCATCGGTAAAACACAACCTCCTATCGCACTTGCATAAGTATCCAATACTTAAATATATGAGAACTATGCCGTTGTGCCCTCACAACGTGCACAAGCGCAATACTAGCCTATTCCGCATTATCGATGTCCAGTCTCGATAATACTACGGCTAGGGATATTTAATGATTAAACCTTTATGGATTGATACTGTCTCATATCATCTCAATCCAGTACTAATCATATGGACTTTTGCCATTTATATATCAAAGTAAATAAAATACAAAACGGCAAAAGGCAATTTCATTATCACATAGTTAATTTTGTACAATAATACAATATCATTTACAAACAGTGACGCTATGGGACATAATGTCTAACAAAAGGATGTGATGTCATTCCTCAGTTTTCCAGTTCTGGCTGGTGGAAAATACTTTGCAAGAAATTTGGTGGCTAAGGTGTTCCATGTGTGATAGAAAACCTGCTGGTAATGAATAAGCCAGGCTTTAGCTCTGTCCTTCAAGGAGTATGGGGGAAAACACGCAGTCTCATTGCTTTTCAGCTTTCGGTTGTAATTGAAAGTACAGAAACTTCCAGGAAGTTGCTGATGTGGCATTAGATCTTCAGTTGCATTTCCTCCAAACTGAACTGACTGCTGAATCATCTGAATGCAAGTTTTGATGTCACCGCATTTGCTGGTAATGGAGGAGTACAATACATGAAATGAGTCTGTCAACACCGGAATGGTTCTGTCTCGAATGGGAATTGTGGTGCAACCTCCAAAGGTTCAGGTTCCATGTTGACTAAAGCTTCTTGGCTTCTCGCCTTTCCCTTCTCAACTGTCTGATAGTTCTTTCAATTTCTGGGTCAAGCGGTCGTAGTTCAAAGCTTCTGGTTCGTCTCATGAAGTTTCTGAGAACCTGAAACACAAGAAAACAATAACATAAGTAAAAAAAAAATTAGATACAAGTAAAAGTATCTAACCCCTAAACTAATAATAAAAGATAAATAAGTCCCCGGCAACGGCGCCAAAAACTTGACCGGCGTAAACACACACGTATAACGCAAGCGTACGTATCGTTCAAGTAGTATAAAAAGTATCGATCCCACGAGGACTTAATACCTAAGTTATTAATTTTATGAGGTTAAATGATTACTAGTATCTAACAGGTTGTTTAATTGATTTGAAATAGCGACGATTCTAAATTTAAAGACAATAAAATAAAATTGTTTGAAGGTAGATTTTAAGAAAATTCAATATTAAAACTATCTAGGGTTGTGATTTATTCCAATATTATTTAAAGATAAAGTGGTTATTTTATAATTGGGTAATATATTGATTATGAACCTGGAACACTAATTTATGTAAAAGCCTCTTCCGATGGTCAATTACAAATACCTAGTATAATCCAATTGAACCATATGTCTATGTCAACCAAATTACCTAGATTCATTATGATTAAGTTCCAATTATGGCTACCCCCGCCCGACAGGTATATTCCTATCCTGTAAGGAAATCTATTGAAAGGGTTATCTATCCTTAAGGAAGATCGTGGGCTATTGAATCTAAGGTCTTAAACTTAAAATCCCTATGTCTAGTTCATTTTAAGTTTACCTAATCAATTTAATTAATGGCCAGTTAATTAAAGAGCATTAAGATTAATACTCAATAAATAAATCTTTATATTACCCAAATTATAATCTAACCCTTATAAACCCGTGACATGAATTTTATCACAACCCTAGATATTAACTTAGTTATGACACATAGCTAGGGCTGGTAAAGACATAAACTGCTAAAAAGTAATTGCGGTAAAATAAATGCTGAAAAGTAAAAATACAATAAAAATAATGAAATGCTAGGTAAAGGAATTACTTTTACTATTACTAATTTAGATATCTCCCAATAAAATAATATATAAACTTGTGATATTATTTAATCAACCGACCAATCTGGCGGTATCCTGATTAAGTCAAATTAAGTCCAACCAGCCATATAGGCGGTAATATTTGTCCATAATCCAGCCATAAAGGCAGTACCAAAATAAATTTACCAACCGACCAATCTGTCGATATCCTTGATTAATCAGGTTCAAACCAACAGAAAATAAATTTACCAACCGACCAATATAGCGGTTTCCTTGATTAAGTCAAGTTTAAACCAGATTAAATTGAATTGCCAACCGACCAATATAGCGGTATCCTTTATTAATCAGTATTTTAAATAGTAAATAATCATTTTTAAGGGAGATTAATCTAAATAGCAATAGTAAAATAATTACCTTTCACCTCAGCATAGGGAAGTTACCTCCTCATAGTTAATAGTAAAAACTGTAAATAAGAAAGTAAATTACTATTATTACAAAAAGTAATTAAAATTATTACAAAAGTAAAAACTAAAAATTAAAACGAAACTTAGAGAGAGAAGAATTCCCTATTTACATCAAAAAGAGAGAGGGAATGGTACACTGAAATCAGAAATTTCGAGCTCTATTTATAGGCGCGAATAAGGTTCCAGCGTCGCGACGCTGGGTACAGTTCAGCGTCGCGACGCTGGGTACAGTGAGACGTGGCCCATTCTCTGCTTGACACGTGGCAAGGCGGCTAAGAGGATAAGGTCGACACGTGTAATGGCGGCTGGAACTCAATTATGAAGCTGACATCATTGATGACGTGGCACTGTTCATGACGTCATTGGTGACGTCATGATGATGTGGCATGCGCACGTTAGCGGATCTTCTGTGGTGGTGACACATGTCACGGCGCATGTTAGCAAAGTCAAACTTCTCAAATTTTGATCCGTTGACCCAGCGCACGTTAGCAGATTCGGCGCATGTTGGGCGTCGCGACGCTGAAGGTATTGGCGGCGCGACGCTGTAAATTACCAAAATGCCCTTTTTCGCCAATTTTCACTGTTTTGCTCCAAATCACCTCCAGCATGTCCTAAAACTTTATTTATCTACAAAATAACACAAAACACATCAAAATATTCACAAAACTCAAGAAACTATACAAAATATTAGATTAAATGAGTGGGAAATAGTGATATAAATACCACTCATCAGCAATCTCCTTTGTCACATAGTTAATTTGTACAACAACACCATGATCTGTACAAATAGTGACGCTATGGGTCATAATTGTCCAACAATCTCCCACTTGGCCTATAGCCAGTCACTCGAGTGCTTGACACCCGAACTATGTACGGTTTGGCTCAATTGCTGAGAAAGGACTTTTGTCAGCGGATTTTCATGATTATCATCTGATGCGATTTATTCGATCATCACATCGCCACGATGTATGATCTGAACGAATCAGATGATTATCGAAGTATATGGATCGTTGATGAGACCATTAATTCTTTAGCATGTGATGTAGCCTAGCTCAGCTGCTAAAAGAACTATATCTAATCTAATTAGATATTTATCGACCCTATAAGGCTTCTATTGCTGCTTCAGCTGTAGCAATAACCCGCGTTTGTTGTTTATTCGGTAACAGTATCTTGCTTGGAAGATCTCCAGCTCACTATATCGTTATTCAAATTGTGTAGTACCGTTTGCGACTTTCAGTCGTCTTTATCGGTTAGGAAACTTGCAACAGTGATCTCAGTCACTTCAAGTTATCCTTCTCTAGAGATTAAGACAGCATCCTTAGTTCTCTAAGATACTAAGTATGTTCTTAAATTCAATCCAGTGACCATCACTTGGATTGGCCTGTTTGTGACTTCATATTAAATCCGCAATCAATATTTCCCAATCGTTTCCAACTCATCCAATGATCAACGAAACAAAAATCACCAAGACTACATAAGGCATAAATCTCGGCCAAGCTCAAGATTTTGGGGAAATTTTGTTCCAAACAACATTTCATTAAATTGATCCAATCAATCTTAAATTGAACATGTTATAAAAATACTAAATCATCCAATTTCATTAATTCATGGTCAAACTCATTTTACCCAAATTTTAAGCCTTATTCGTATTTCATGCTTTTACTAGCTCTGATACCATTATTGGAGTTTCTAGGTCCATAGGATCGAATACAAACAATGAAATATGTGCGAATACAAATCGAGAAAGTCGCGGAATACTCACATCGATCGGTTGAGCGATGCGGAGGCAACAAAAACAAAGTTTATGCCCACTGGTTTCACGCCAACTGCAGCAGTCCAAGATCACTGGTTTGCGCCATTTGGTCTCCTTCGTCAAGCTCCAAGCTTCGTCGAACGATTCCCAGCTCATTGGTGAACTTCCCTATCACCTTCGCATGTCTCTCGGAGTGCTAGCTCTCTTGAAATTTGCCACAAATCTCAAGCACTTTGCTTCCCCTTTCCTTCACTGCTCACGGCAGTACACTGCCAGAACCAGAAGAAAAATAAGCCATCTTGGGCGTGAATGATGTAGAGAAATTGAGGAGAGAGAGAGATTTGTGTGTTATGATTTTTGTTAGCAAAAAATTGGTAATATAATTTCCTAAACCATTACCAAATTTTTCCCTCCAAAATCAAATCCATAAATGCCAACCACACACATCAAGTCACATCTACTTCCATCAATCAGTGAATAGTGATTGGCGTCAACCACTCAAAGTGAAAGACATCCATCACTTGATTGACGAATGATGTGACGCTAGTTGCGACTAGCGATTTGACGCTTGATTTGATTTGCCGCACTCGAATTCGAAATGCGAATGCGCTCACAAATAATCTCGGGCTCGAGTTCACTAATTCTAAATTAACGAGTTTTCCGTTGCGTCGCGATTAAATCTAATTTAATTAAATAATCATGCCTAGCATAATTACTATTCACGTCGCTAAAGAATTAATTCTAAATTAATTCGTTTGCCCGAATTAAAATCTAATTTTAATTCCGCGTCGAAATCCAATTTCGTTTAATCTATCAAATATATTAATTTACCGATTAATTCTAAATTAATCGTTATCTCTCTGTAAAAGATATTTTATCCCAAATAAAATATCTCCGCAATTAATCCCAAATTAATTTTCTCTCTCATCTACTTAATCCCAGATTAAATAAAAGTGCGAGTCATACGTCATCGGTGAATCTTTGGGAAGTGACCCATGAGATCCCCAGATATGTTGGCAGTAAATACGGTCATCGGACTATCCGAACACGTAAGTACCAAGTACTATGTTTTACCGATTTACAAGACAAGGTTGGCCTCAGGCAAAGCGCCATGCCTCCCCAATTCTCCGAAAATATCCTTACAGGAATAAGGATCTATATCAGGCGTAGTATTCTGACTAGGGATATTTAATGATTTATCCTTCATGGATTGATACTGTCTCATATCATTCTCAATCCAGGAACAAATCATAAGGACCTCTCATCATTTATATATCTAGATGATCTAATCACAAATGATAAGAGTGCAATCTCCTTTGTCACATAGTTAATTTGTACATCAACACCATGATCTGTACAAATAGTGATGCTATGGGTCATAATTTTCCAACACCTTATTCAAAATAAGTTCTTGCACTGTTAAAGCTTATCCGTTGAAGGAAATGGTAGCTCAGAGCGACTCAGGATTAACCTTTTCATGTCTAACAAAATTTGGTTACTCTGTTCCGACACACCGTCAAAATGACGTGTTCCGGGAGGAGTCTTCATTGAAAGAATACTATACTCTTTCAAGTATATTAGAAACTTATTACTTAAGTATTTTCATCATGGTCTAACCATGATGGTTTATACTTTAACCGATCTGTATGTCTATTTCGTGTCGAAACTATAAAAGTTTCTGAATAGTGTTTCAAAAGAAACACATAACCATAACGTGATGCCACATCCGTAAAGGTCACGAAATATTCATATCCACCTCTAGCCTTGCTAGACATGGGCCCACTTACTTCACTATGAATTAGGGCTAATAGATCGGTGGCATTTGCACTTTTACCAAGTAAAGGTGTTTTAGGCACTTTGCCCAATAAACTAGATTCGTAGACTTTATTTGAATAGAATCAAATATGTCCTAGTACCCACTCTTCAAAAGTGTGGATATACGAGTCTTGTTTAATTGTGTCCCAGACAACAATGCCACATCAGTTTCTTCTGATCAAATCAGTTTGAGCTATTTGTTTGTCATGTAATATATGTTTGAGATTTTATTTATATTCAAAATATAAATAATGTTATTCACATCTAATGTGTTTATCTCAATATCATCTTTATATAATGAAACACTTTAGTGTTCTAGAATATAAAGGTATATCTGCAACGGATAAATACTGATATAGAGATAATGTATCTAGTCAAACTAGTTACATTTAACAGTTTCCTATTTTAGGTACATACCCGAATGGTAGTTCCTAATCTTAGGTATCTACGATTAAAACAGCGACAGTTGTCCCGTTTCCGATTCGCAGATAAATCTCTATCGAAGTCAGTATCCTGCTCATAGGAGATTCTGTACATCAGTACATATTTATGTACCACATTAAGTATTTAAAATCCAATTTTAATACTAGTAGTGAACATATTTATGACAAACATATTTAAAGCCGGAGCCTTGCATCGTCTTTAATTCCTTCATGTCTGCTTTGTTCAAACGGCAGTCACGCTTCCGTGATCCCGTTTGCCATAATTTAGGCAGACATTTTGGGATTTGTCATTTATCTTCCTAGAAGATTATAATGATTTTGCCTTTGCCGAATTCCACATTCCAGAAGCCTTTGGCCAAGCCTCGGGTTTCTAGAATATTGAAGAAAGGTGTAACTTGCGCTTCTTGCCTAATTGCAAACTTTGGCTTTGTCTCCTTGAGAATGGCCATTAACTCTCCAAGAGTTTTGTATTGCAATTTATTACTTCTAAAATCTAAGCATAGATTTATGAAGATCCTTCAATTTCAATATCATACTATAAGGATCTAATCCTTAGTTCTGATTAAGAAATTAAGGAGTCTATTTGACAAGTTTAATGGATTACCCATTTGCTCTTTGTATAGTTTTCTTTTGTTTATAATACTTACTTTATCCAAAAAAAAAAAAGTTTAATGGATTAAGCACTAAAGTTATCATCACATAAATCTTCCAAAGATTATGATCTACTATTTGATTAAATCTGGGCTTAGGCCTAATATGTTATTTTATCAAATAAAGTAACTTATTAGTTTCCAGGACCATCCTGAAATTTAATCCCAATTTGAAAAATTAAACCATTTAAAAACATTTTCCCTATGATTATGTTTTAAATGTCAATCTTTCAATTTTATCTTGATTCTAATAGTCCAACTATTTAATCAACGATTTAGGTACTATTTATTATAATGATTATTATAGTCCAACTATATATTCAATTATAATTTAATTTGTTTGAATACAGTCCAACTGTTATATAAAACAACGTTTAAATATTAATCCAACTAATATTTAATTTATTTGACGAATGATATTTGTTTGAGCGCGTATGGCAAGTAATTAAACGAATATTGCAAATTTAATTCTTGTCTCCCACTATTTTTCGGCGAGCCTCTAACCCTCTGTCGAGTACTCTGAAAACCATGTTTCCTATAGTGGGCTAGGATCCCGTTAAATATCACACAATCTTGACTTTGGCCAACAAATTGTATGATAATTAACTAGGTAGATCACCAAAATCAATTGGATCCCATCCAATTCCTAGATCCAGTAGGGGGACATCCAAGTCAGAGACATATATCTTAGATATGCCAATTTATCCAATATATTGCCAAACCTTTTTCCTCTGAATCAACTAAGCCTTGGCTTTGGCACAACAAACTCAGTGATCCCAGTCAAGCGTGACCCATTGACCATGGAAAGCTTCGTAATCAATGTCGATGGACAAGAATTGGTCTTGACTTTGGCAAACAAACCACAACTTGGACAAGACACCAATATGGAACAAAGCTCTCGTGATTCAAACACATCCTCGACGGACAAAGGCCTTGACTTTGGCCAACAAACCAATGCCAGTCTCGGATATTCAGTAAGAATCACTCAATGGAAGGAAAAACGCTTAATATTATTTGAGGGTTTTTCGCGTGCAAATTGGCAACCAATTTATTATCTTTGTTAAGGTCTTATCATCATACACCCTTAAACATGCATTCTAAACAAATAATAAAGTGCGTATAAATAAAGTAATAATGATATGCGGATGGATACTTTACACATTGATCCTATATCAAATCTCTCTCTTTCCTCTCTCCCGCTAGCACAAGTATTTACTTCTACCCGTTACACTACACTTCTAAAGAAACCTCATTTACATTGAGGGGAATATGTGAGAAAAGAATACAAAGAGTAATGAGGTAATAAGGCTGGACACGCGGGTCCAATTAATAAATTCTAAATTTATTACAACAATTTCTAAAATTGCCCCACCCATCTAATATCCATCTGATATACATTATTCATGCATCGCAACCATGTATTCACACAAGCATGTTATCAATCAATCTAATCAAATTAATTAATCTGATAATTAATTACCATCTAATGTTCAAACAATGATTTGATTTTGTGCGAGTCTAACTCGTTTTGCTAATAAGTACTCAAAGTACGAATTCTTGAATTAAATTAAACTACATAATTAAATCCAATTCAATTTGTATTTAATACTAATTCGCTATTTAATTTCAAATTAAATATTACACTTTATTAATAAACCTTTACGACTTAAATTCCAAATTTAATCGTTACGGGTCTCAACGCCCGATTAACGTCTAACGTCAATTTAATTAAAGTCCAATGGGCTTTTAATTAATTTCTTAAGGTGTGGACTTTTGGTCAACTCAGGTCAAACCCAATAACCAAAGCCCAATCAAGGAGTAACCTCATAAGCCTAGAAATCAATTTAGGCCCATTAGGCCCAATTAAATAATTAAGGTCCATCAGTCGCATTTGGGCTTTATAGAAGCGGTTTTGGGCCCAATTGGATCCAATCAATTTAGCCTAAACCTAACTTGGTACAACCAAGCCCAATTAGCCCATTTACAACATTTCAAGCCCATGTCCAATTTAAGCCCAAATAATTTAATTCCAAAAATTCCAAATTTCCCAATTAAATTAACCAAAGTGTATTACACAATTAATTACCCAAATCAATATTTCCAAAACACAAATTTGTACAATTAATCATGCTTTTCAACATTAAAACATGTCCAACACATTTTAACAAAAAATCAAACCCATTTACATGCTTTAAGCTCTCGGCATTTCGGGTAATTTGTGTCCAATTCGGTTTCAATCCAATTAAATCCACAATCGACATTAAATCAACATACCCAACATGATTCCAACTCATCCAATGATTAAAATCAAAAATCACCAAGACATTTAGGGCTATGTTCAATTCGGCCAAGCCTAAATATTTGGGGAAAATTGTTCCAAACAATATTTCATCAAATTGATCCAATCAATCCTCAATTAAAACACATTTAAGCATACTCAATCATCCAATTTCATAAAATCATGCTCAAATCCATTTTACCCAATTTTAAGCCCTAAGTCAAAGTTTCATGCTTTTACTCCGCTCTGATACCATTGTTGGAGTTTCTACGGTCCCGAGGATCGAATAATAAGCAAGAAACATACATGCGAATACATCGAGGAGTTGCGGAATACTCACAATGATCGGTTGAGTTGATGCGGTGATGAACAAAAATCGTTTTTCTGCCCTTTGAGAAGCTCGGCAGTGAGCTGTGATGATATCCCCAAATTCGGCCATGGAATGGTGTATCAAGCTCCAAGCTTTTGTGTTGTGATTCCATGCTCATGAAGTGAGTTCCCTATCACCTTTGTATGTACCCTTTGGTGTGCTAGCACTAGGTAAATTTTCCACAAAATCACCATTATCTTCTCCTTCATTTTCGGTCCAAAACCAGAAAAACAGAAGGGAAATGGCCTGTTATGCCGAGAGAGAGAGGAAGAGAATTTTGGCTCCAATTTTCGTGAACCAATGAGAGAGAGAGAATAAATGTGTTATCTTAAAATTGATTTCCAAAAACAATAATAACATATACCAAAAATTTGTGAAATGGCTTTCAAAAAGTCAACAAATTTTTGGAGGCAAAAATGCAATAAATGCATTCAACAACCCACATCAACTATTCACATCATTCAATCAATCAAGTGACAAGTTGTCACATCACTCAAAGTGACTAATGATTTGACGTTTGATGTGACTAATGATTTGACGCTTGATGCGACTAGTGATTTGACGCTTGATGTGACTTGCGTGCCGCACTCGAATTCGAAATGCGAATGCGCTCGCGGGCTCGGGTTCACTAATTCCAAATTAATGAATTTTCCGTTGCGACGTAATTAAATGATTATGCCTAGCAAAATCACTATTCACGTCGCTAACGAATTAATTCTAAATTAACTCGTTCGCCCGAATTAAAATCTAATTTCAATTCCGCATCGAAATCCAATTTCGTATAATATATCGAATATATTATTTAATCAATTAATTCCAATTTAATCGTTATCTCTCTTTTAATTGATATTTTATCCCAGATAAAATATCTCATTAATTAATCCCAGATTAATTTTCTCTCTCATCTAATTAATCCCAGATTAATAAAGTGCGAGTCATACGTCATCGGTGAATCTTCGGGAAGCGACCCATGAGATCCCCAGATATGTTGGCAGTAAATTCGGTCGTCGGACTATCCGAACACGTAAGTACCTAGTACTACGTTTTTACCGATTTACAAGACAAGGTTGGCTTCTAGCAAAGCGCCATGCCTACCCAATTCTCCAGAAATATCCTTACAGGAATATAGTGATATATATCAGATGTAGTATATCTAGTATTGCGTATTTCGATCCAGTATCGGATGATCACATGCAAGGCCTGGGGCTGGTACAGTGTCTGCCCCGTACGAAGCATATATCGGATTACTAGCAACTAGTCTCTTTATTATCAAATAATCATGACCAAGTCATATTATCCTGATGGTTGCAACCCTTTAGAGAACCAGTTCTGTATCCCTGTGTGATCATCATCTCCATATGACTAGAGTGATACTTCCGTCTTGAAATCACACCCAACACACTACGATTCTCAATATACCTAGCAGAGGCGTTCACAGAATCGGTTAAAGCCCTGGATGACCAAAACCAAAGTATATTGATTGTCGCAAGTATTAGAGGTGCAAGTCTCAGGTTAAGACCAAATAAACCTACCCTCATTTCAGAATTCCATAGACACATAGTCATACTACCAATGGAATTTCGAGGGGGTCTATCCAGAGCGAAGCTGTTTCCCGTACCATCGGTAAAACACAACCTCCTATTACACTTGCATGAGTATCCTATACCCAAATATATGAGAACTATGTCGGTATGCCCTCACAACGCGCACAAGTGTAATACTAGTCTTTTACGCATTATCGATGTCCAATCTCGATAATACTCTGACTAGGGATATTTAATGATTTATCCTTCGTGGACTGATACTGTCTCATATCATTCTCAATCCAGGAACAAATCATAAGGACCTCATATCATTTATACATCTTGGTGATCTAATCACAAATGATAAGAGAGCAATATCCTTTGTCACATAGTTAATTTGTACAACAACATTATGATCTTTACAAATAGTGATGATATGGGTCATAATTGTCCAACATTTTGCAACTTGCAAACTTTTTGCTCTTGACCTTGGTAATGAACCCCTCTGGTTGTACCATATAGATACTCTCATCAAGATTGCCATTCAAGAATGCAGTCTTGACATCCATTTGCCAAATCTCATAGTCATAATATGCGGCAATGGAACAAGAATCCTGATGGATTTAAGCATGGCTACTGGCGAGAAAGTTTCTTCATAGTCAACTCCCTTTTTTTGGGTATAACCCTTTGCCACTAGCCTAGCCTTGAAAGTCTGTACTTTCTCATCTATTCCTCTTTTTCTCTTGTAGATCCACTTGCAACCTATGGGTTTTACTCCATCAGGTTGGTCTACAAGTTCCCAGACTGAGTTAGAGTACATAGACTCCATCTCGAGGTTCATGGCTTTGAGCCATTCCTCTTTATTAGTATCTTCCATTGCACTACGATAGGTCAATGGATCATCTATACCATCACAAGATGAAACAATTTGCACCTCACCATTTCCTAGATAGCGTTCAGGTTGTCTTACAACCCTCCCACTACGTCTAGGTGGTATAGTATCCTGATAAACTTGCATCTGACTTTCAGATGTTGAAGGTGTAATGTCTTTGTCAACATTTGACAATGGTGTACTGGTTGTACCAGCAAGTAACTCCTCAAGTAACACTTTACTTCGAGGTTTGAACTCTCTCATATAGTCCTCCCCAAGAAATGTAGCATTTGTCCACACAAATACTTTATTATCTTCTGGACTATAAAAGAATTCACCCCTAGTTTCCTTAGGATAGCCTACAAATATGCACACTTGTGAACGTGGTTCCAACTTAGTAGTCTTGTTCTTTAGCACATGTGCTGGACACCCTCATATGCTGAAATGTCGCAAACTAACTTTATGACCATTCCATAACTCTAATGGAGTCTTAGGAACAGACTTAGAAAGAACTGCATTCAGGATATACATTGCAGTTTGCAATGCATACCCCCAAAATGAACTAGGTAGAGTGCTAGAACTAAACATTGTTCTCATCATGTCTAGTAGGGTCCGATTTCTCCTTTCTGCAACACCATTTTATTGTGGTGTTCTAGGTGATATGAGCTGTGAAATAATTCCATGCTCAACTAAGCATTCCTCGAAATCTCTATCAAGGTATTCTCCTCCACGATCTGATCGTAGAATTTTGATGCTTTTACCTAACTGGCTCTCAACCTCAGCACGATACTCTTTGAACTTTTCAAATGTATCTGACTTGTGCTGCATTAGGTAAACATACCCATATCTGGAATAATCGTCAATGAAAATGATGAAGTATTAAAAATCACCTCGGGCTTTTACATTCATCGGTCCGCAAATGTCCGAATGTATTAGCTCAAGTGTTTCTTTGGCTCTTATCCATTTTCCAGTAAAAGGTCTCTTGGTCATTTTGCCTTCTAGACAGGATTTGCAGACAGGTAAAGTACCGAGTTTTAACTGATTTAAAACTCCATTCTTAATTAGTCTATCTATCCGGTCAAGGTTAATGTGACCAAGTCTAAGGTGCCATAAATAGGTATCAACATGAGAAATATTTTGCCATTTAGTTTTAGATCTTTCAATCTTAAACATTTCAGTATTAAGCAATGATTCATACATTAACGGCCTTAATACATATAGACTGTTTTCAGAGTTTCTCGTGCATATGTTTAATCCATTTCTACTAATAATAACTGACTTATTAATAAATGAAATAGAAAAACCACATTCAATAAGTTTTGTTACAGAAATCAAATTCCTGCGAAAACCAGGAATATATAGCACACCATTCAAACACAAATAACTTTTATTAAAATTCAAATTTGAAACTCACAATGCTCTTGCTGAAACATCATCCTCTGTCCTAACTCTCATGGTTAAGCTACCTTCAGTAAGGTCCCTACATGAGTCAAGTAGCTGCAAAGAACAACAAACATGGTTAGTGGCACCAAAATCAACAATCCATATGGATTTATCATCCTCCACCAAAAAAAACTCAATAACAAGTAAATCATATTTACCTGTATTCTTCTTCTCTTTAAGCTCTGCAAGGTATTTTAGACAATTCCTTTTCCAATGCCCTTGTTGTTCATAATGGAAATATTTTCCTTTGGCATTGGTTCATTTGGAGTTTTTGTTGTTCTTCTTTTTCATTGTTTTTGTCTTGGCCTTCCAATTGCCTTTCTTCTACTTCTTTGCAGATTTAGAAGATTCGGAAACATTTGCCTTGGCATTGGGCCTACGAGGACCGTTCATAATGGACTCGTAATTGGTGAGCTCATTCAGCAGTTCAGTCAATGTGAAAGTCAACTTGTTCATAGAACAGTTGCTCTTAAACTGCAGGAAACTCTTCGGAAAGGTTTCCATGATCATTGTCACCTGGCTTTGCATATTGATACGTGCACCATGGGTTTCAGCCATATTAAGATGAGCCATCATCCTTAACATATGGTCTCAGACTGATGTGTCTTCCTTCATTCTAGCGGTCAATACAGAGGCAATTGACTCATGTTGTTGTCGGTCTGAAGGTTGCCCAAACATGTTCTGTAATGACTGCATAATCATTGATGTTGTCGCCATAGGCTCATGCTGTGCAGCAAGAACCTCATACATGGATGCTGTCAAATAGCTATAGGCTTTCTCATCAGCTTTAATCCAATTATTATAGGCATTTCATGCAGCTCTGCCAGCATTTGGTGCTGGCTCAGGAGGACATTACTCCATGAGGACAAATTTAAGGTCTTCATAGACCAAAATAACATTCATGTCACTTTTCCATTTAACATAATTATTCCCGGTTAATTTTTCTTGTTGTTTGAGAATGGAGATTATTGCAGATGCCATGGCTGAAAAAATAATAAATGTGCATTCAACATTCATTCGTCGCATATTAAAATTGTCAAACATTTAGGCATATAATTAAACATGATGCATGATCAATGTATAATGAATTAGAAACCAAAAAGAATTACTATGCAACTGTTATCTATCATCCCAAATATAAGGGCCGTCGTATGGTAGGTCAAGTATTCGCATGATAGACTGAGACATTCTCAATTGATTAATACATCTGAAATAACTCTTATTCCTATATTAATCAACTACCATTATTTTGATCAAAGAAGCTTTGATTAACAACTTAATCATTCCTTTGTGAGTGTGACCCATCATTTCGGAACCCTTGGACTTAACTAGTGAAGTACCATCGTATGGTAGGTCAAATCACAAGATACATCTAGAGTCTCTATCCTTTCGGAATCCAAACCTGATATTGACCCAAAAATGACACCATCCGTAGGGGGACGAAAGCAAAGCAGTCTCGAGGTACCTATTGAATCTCACGTTTCTGGATAACAATGGAGATCGCGGGATATATTGTGGTATACCCCTCTCCCACTCACTATTTTAAAAAGAAAGGTTTCTATCTCACTAGTATCTTATAAATCTTAGATTATGCTCGGCTCAAGTCATAACCTTAATTAATACTAGTTGATAATTTAGTGATCTAACATATTTTAACTCTTAAACTTTTATTCACTACTCCCGATTAGTCTCTACTAACCAATTAACTTAATTAAACTAATTTAATCAAGTTGTTATAGTGATCTAATCAATTTAACTCTTAAATTACTAGTCCACTTATAGGTTTTAAAATTTAGAATTCAACGAATGGACTATATGTTATTAAACCATTTAATAGATTAAAAGTACGTTATTTACTCCAAAGGTACATGGAATTGTATCCCGAGTGCAAACCAAATTACCGTCCATTCAGAAGAGGCTATGGAATTTATATCTGGGTTTCCATCCGATATACCAAGGAAAATAATATACTCATAATGTCCATTTGTTCTTAAACTTGAATTCGTAATTTTTAAACCTTTAAACTAATTAATCTTATTAATTTGTTTACATGCATCTTCTATTCTAATTTAGCTTTTAAATTTACATAAAATCATATTTTATGACTTGAATATCATGCATGTCTACATGTTATGGCATGTGAAAATGCAAGAGTAGGCACCCTAAGATATATGACATGTTAATAAACAATTTAAAACATATATATATGCCCAGGTCTGGGCTGAAAACGTTCGTGTGGCGTTCGTTGGGCGTTCGAACGTTTCCAGGAAATAGCATCACGTTTGAGTTGCGTTTGACTGGCATTCGAATGCATGTCATCGCTGTCGAAACACTAGTACTTTATTTATACCGTTTTGGGGCTTCCGAAGTCTGTTTTGGTCCCCTTTTTTTTACGGACTTGTAACGAAATGAAGTTTTACATACATCCATAAATTGCGTTAATCAGGCTCTTATTATTTTTATACTAATCTAATTAGTACAATAAATCCAAGGAATCTCTTGGTCTTCAAATCTTGCTCCATGGTATGTTGTTGAGTTCTTCGCGGAATAGGTTCGTAATGAGTCTTTTGCGGCATTGGCTGCTCCAAGTTACAAATTGAGTTACAAAATTTACTTATTACAAAGGAAATGAAATTACAACACTTGAAAGAATATGACCTTATAGTCTTACATTTCCAATACTAAAAATAAGAGCCAGAAAAATTAACGATCAACGCAATACATTCATCTCATGAATCAAAAATAAACATTCATCATATGAACATTCATCTAATTGTGTCTACTCATCACAACATGCATATTAATAATTTATATCTAATATAAATTATTAAAACTTAAACTTAAAAAGAGAAGGGTTAAGAAAACTTTTCAACTTTAAGCTCTATCGATGCCAATTGTAGGAAACAATTTTCTTTAGCGCGGTAGAATTTTCTTGGGGTGGCACCGGTCCGGTATGGATCTTCAAAATTTTCTTTGCCTTCTCCTTTGTTGTAGTAGCCAAGATCAATCACTTGGTGTCCAACACTTGGATGAACCACTCGATCTTCCGAACTATAACTCGAAACCAACAAACCGAAGTGTGGGCTTCACTCACAAAGATTAAACCTCTAAACTATTTAGAGATTTAGGATGTCACAATGGTGTTTGGCTCTTTGGAATTTCAAATACTCTCACAACACTTGTGAATATTTGAAGTTATTCTCTCTTTTCTCTCAAATCTCTCTCACAACAATTGTGTGAATGAATGCAAAGTGTTAACCTTAGGAAGTGAGAGAAATGGTAGAGATTATATTCTCTTACACAAGCCAACTAACATTGTCATTAAGCATCTAATGCTTTCTTGCAATGGCCAACACAAAAAAGTGAATGCCATACCAAAACATAAGAAATGTTAAGCTAAAGACAATGGCTTTTTCATTAAGCATTCAATGCTTTTTTTCAATGGCAAACACATAAATGTGGAGGCCATACCAAAGCATAAAATGCATTAGCTAATGAAAAAACTATTAGGTGTATCAAAACCACTTAATAGACATAATTGATTGGATGACATGGTAAGCCATATGGCTTTGTCTCCAATGGTAAATAAAAATCAATATATTAATAATGATTTATTTACCTTCAATTATGTTGTAGTAATTATCTCATAATTATTACTAACTTGATTATCTCATAATCAATACTTGATTATCTCATAATCAAAGAATTCTAGAAAACATTAAGTTAAACTAATTTAACATAGTTTTCATTTGTGACAATAAATATTATTAATCTCATTAATAATATATAAATATAATGTGAGTATATAATTAGATAATCTAATTATATTAGGTTTGCTACAGTTAATCGAGCTAGCACGGGGACTAAATGGACCTACGGTTCCGAGCTCCAATAATTCCAAAATATTAATTAAACTCTTTAATCAAATATTACGAATTATTAACTCTGCGTTATTCCACTAAAAACTCGAAGTTGAACTCCCGTTACCGTATATGGATTAAATAAAACTGAACAATTTCGGTTTCCATCGATATAGTCATTACATATGGATATAGCCCTTCACGAATATCTCATAAATAGAGTTGGGTCATAAGTCTGTTAAACCTCTCTAAATATTTTGTCTCTTAAGCACCATTGATTCTATAATAAACTATTAATTAATAACATTTATGAATATAAAACTTTCTATTCGCAATAGAAAAGTTGAGCGCTCAAGTTGTTCAAGTCCCGAATCAACTCTTAAAAGAGATATTCATCAGCTTCTCGTAAGAATGAGTGAATTCCATATCTATGTAAAATGTTCCCAGCTACATACCAAACCATATCCCCAAAATATGTAGTTATTGGCCGGGAATGCAAAACCAGCCTCACCATAGTAAATCAAAGGATATAGCCTATCATGCAGGAGTTCGTAGTACACTCAGGATTAAGATCGAATCCATATATGACCATCTATTAGATAAAATGAATTTCTTTGGTTAACGGATATTAAAAGAAATTTGTATTTATCTGAGTCCAGTCCTATATGATTACATCATACAAGGTGTCTTCATTCACATGTCACTACATGAACGATCCCGGATCAAGGTCGTCATACAAGTATAGAAAGGACCGCAGCTATAGATAAACCACAAACAAAGTACCATCTTTGTTTTGCTCTCTATGGACTATTTGGATTACTAACTTCAGACTTAAATCCTCTTATGCATCAAACATACACTATGTCTGAAGGTACAATAGTAATCAAGGTAAACAAGACAATTGGACAATATGCGATATAAATCAAACAACTTTGATAAAATGAATAAAACATTTATTATTATTACAATAATAAATTCCGTTTACAGTACATGAAGCTTTAGGACATAAATCCCAACAAATAGATGTCTGGTCTCGTGCATAACATAGCATACATGATACTACCAACTGCTGAGACAAATGGAATATGTTTCATTTCCTCAATTCTTTGAGGTGTCTTATAAGATTGTTCCTTCGACAAATGAATTCCATGTCGGAAATGAAAATTATATTTTTTGGAATTCTGCATCCCTAATCACACAAGGATCTTGTCGATATAAAAGGCTTAATACATAGCTAACAGTTATATCTTACGATCCCGAAGAATCCGGATCCCAATTACATAACCAGCCTCTCTCAAATCTTTAATTTGGAATTGATTAGCTAGCCAGAATTTCACGTCTGACAATATTTCTACATCATTCCCAAATGAGTAAAACATCATCGACATATAAATGAGAAAAAAACATATTACCATCAATGACACGCTTGTATACACAAGACTCATCTACGTTCTGCTCAAAATCATAAGACTTGATCGTGGCATCAAATCTTATATTCCAATATCGAGATGCATGTTTGAGTTCAAAGATCAACTTTTATAGCTTGCAAACCTTTTTCTCTTGACCTTGGGCTACGAATGTTGGAATTCTCTAAGGTCCCAAGGATCATTATCAAGAAAGAAACATACATGCAAATACACAAAGAAGTTGCGGAATACTTACATCGATCAGTTGAGCGATGCGACGAAGAACAAAACTTCAAGCTCCTCTCAATGGCTTTCACGGCAGTGGACTGTTTTCCTTGCTCTCCAAATTTCGGCCATCTTGGTCCTCCAAGCTCCAACCTTTTGAATGGCGATTCCAAGCTCACAAGTTGGTTTCCCTATCACCTTCGTAAGACCCCGAATGTGTGCTAGCACTCTTGATTTTGCAACAAAATCATCACTAATTTCATCCTCTCCATTCTCGGCAGTAACCAGAAAAACAGAAGAAGAAATGCCCGTTGGGCGTGAGAGAGGAGAAGTGTGAGAGAGAGAGAGTGTTGTGTTGGTGGTTGGGAAAATTGTGTATCTAATACACCTTTTGAATTTCCAAAATTCATTTTCCTTATTTTGCTTTCCAAAAGTCAAGCCATTAAAGGCTACAACCACTACATCAAGTATTCACATCACTCAATCAAGTGACAAGTTGTCACATCACATCACTCAAAGTGACAAGTGATTTGACGCTTGATGCGACTAGTGATTTGACGCTTGATGCGACTCGTGATTTGATGTTTGATGTGACTTGTGGGCCGCACTCGAATTCGAAATGCGAATGCGCCCGTAAACACTCATGGGCTCGGGTTCGCTAATTCCAAATAAATGAATTTTTCGTTGCGACGTAATTAAATAATTATGCCTACCAAAATCACTATTATGCGTCGCTAATGAATTAATTCTAAATTAACTCGTTCGCCCGAATTAAAATCTAATTTCAATTCTGCGTCGAAATCCAATTTCGTATAATATATCGAATATATTATTTTATCGATTAATTCCAAATTAATCATTTTCTCTCTTAAATTAATATTTTATCCCAGATAAAATATCTCTGCAATTAATCCCAGATTAATTTTCTCTCTCTTTTAATTAATCCCATATTAATAAAGTGCGACTCATACGTCATCAGTGAATCTTCGGGAAGTGACCCATGAGATCCCCGGATATGTTGGCAGTATATCCGGTCATCGGACTATCCGAACACGTAAGTACCTAGTACTACGTTTATATTGATTTACTAGACAAGGTTGGCTTCTAGCAAAGCGCCATGCCTACCCAATTCTCCAGAAATATCCTTACAGGAATATGTGATCTATATCAGGCGTAGTATACATAGTATTGCGTATTTCGATCCAGCATCAGATGTCACGTGCAAGGCCTGGGGCTGGAAATGTGTCTGCCCCGTACGAAGCACATATCGGATCTCTGGTAACTAGTCTCTATATCAGAAAATCATGACCTAGTCATATTATCCCGATGACTGCAGTATATAAGAGAACCAGTTCCGTATCCTACGTGATCATCATCTCCACTATGACTGGAGTGATATTTCCATCTCGACATCACACCAATACACTACGATTCTCAATATACCCAGAAGAGGCATACACAAAACCTGTTAAAGCCCTGGATGACCAAAACCAAAGTATATTGATTGTCGCAAGTATTAGCGGTGCAAGTCTCAAGTTAAGACCAAATACACCTACCCAGATTCGGACTTCCTTAGACATATAGTCATACTACCAATGGAATTCTGAGGGGTATATCCAGAGCGAAGCTGTTTTCCGTACCATCGGTAAAACACAACCTCCTACTACACTTGCATGAGTATCCTATACCCAAATATATGAGAACTATGTCGTTATGCCCTCACAACGCGCACAAGTGTAATACTAGTCTATTCCGCATTATCGATGTCCAATCTCGATAATACTACGACTAGGGATATTTAATGATTAAACCTTTATGTATTGATACTGTCTCATATCTTATCAATCTGGAACTAATCATATGGACCTTCTATCATTTATACATCTTGGTGATCTAATCACAAATGATAGAAGGGCAATTTCATTTGTCACATAGTTAATTTGTACAACAACACCATGATCTGTACAAATAGTGACTATATGGGTCATAACTGTCCAACAATCTCCCACTTGGCCTATAGCCAGTCACTCAAGTGTCCTACACCCGAACTATATATGGTTCGCTCAAACTTCTGAGGAAAGGCTTTCGTCAGTGGATTTGCATGATTATCATCTGATGTGATTTATACGATCATCACATTGCTACGATGTATGATCCGAACGAATCAGATGAATAGTCGAAGTATATATCTGGATCGTTGATGAGACCATTAATTCTTTAGCCTGTGTTGTAGCCTAGCTCAGCTGCTAACAGAACTATATCTAATCTAATTAGATTATTATCAATCCAGAAGGCTTCTATTGCTGCCTCAGCTGCAGCAATATTCCACTTTTGTTGTTTATTCGGTAACAGTATCTTGCTTGGAAGATTTCCAGCTCACTGTTCCGTTATTCAAACTGTATAGTACCGCTTTGTGACTTACAGTCGTTTATTTATCAGTTAGGAAACTTGCAGCAGTGAACCCAGTCACTTCAAGTTCTCATTCTCCATAGTATAAGACAGCATCATTAGTTCCTCTAAGATACTAACGGATGTTCTTAACATCAATCCAATGACCATTACTTGGATTGGCCCGATTGTGACTCCATATGCTCAAAGCGTATGAGACACCAGGTCACGTATATTTTTCAATGTACGAGTTTTTGGAGAGTGCTAACAACTTTAAATTTATCCCAGTAGATCTTTATTCCTTGAATAAAGGTTGTTTCTCCCAAGAATTCTACGGAGAATTTTCATGAAAGCCAAGCTCTCACCGATTTTATTATGGGAATATCATTTCCAAGAAATGATATGTCATTATTACTTTGGACATTCATTGTCAGTGCGCTCCCACTAACCCTCTTATATACACAAGAATCATTTTCGTTTTGAATTAAATCATACACCATTATGATTACATCAAAATGATAATTCCAAGAACGCTATGATTGCTTCAATCCATCCATGGATCGAATAACCTGCAAACCTTGTTTGTTTGTTTTGGTACGACAAAACTGCCAGGATGGTGTAAACATCCTCCAAAAGTTCCGTTAAGGAAAGCGATTTTGACGTTCAGCTGCCATATTTCATGAATGAAACATGCAGCATTAGCAAACATTTCCAAATGGATTTACCGTGGCAACAGATAAAAGGTTTTGTCGTAATCGACACAATGTTGATAACGATACCTTTTCGCTATAAGCCTAGCTTTGCACGTTGGTATGTTGCCATCCATGTATGTCTTCCTTGAAGACTTATATAGTACCAAAAGGCACAATGCCTTGCGGTACAACAACTAGTGTCTAAACATAGTTGGTAAACATGGGATCCATTTCGGATATCATGACACTTTGCCATAATAGGGAGTCGATACCTTGTATCACTTCCTCATACGTAGTCAGATGATGTTCCTCAATAAGATTAACATCTTTATGAGGTGAGATCAGAAACCCATACCACAGGTTGTCTTCTGACTCTCTCCGACTTACGTGGTTCTTGTGTATTCGAAGATTATTGGTATAGTTTCATCCTTGATGAACTATTTATGTTCCATTAAGGAATCGGTGCCGGGAACAGTATTACTCTGATTTTCATCGAGTTTTACTTTCCTCCCACTTACCACTGCATATAGGTATTCCTCTTAGGAAAACCGTATGGTGAGCAACAATTACATTGTTCTCTAATGAGTTGTATAAGTACTATACTTTGGTTTCCCTAGGATAACCACAACTTATGCACTTATCCATTTGGGTTCCAGTTTGGTATCATCCAAACATATGCCTAGCATACCCAAATATTCAGGAATGAGAAAACCCAGTTTCTTTCATGTTCATATCTAATATAAAGTCTGTCAAACAGATTTTCATGGAACATAATTCTAAATAAGTTCTGTACTGTTTATGCGTATCCATTGAAGGAAATGGTAGCTCAGAGCGACTCATGATTAACCTTATCATGTCTAGCAAAATTCGGTTTCTCCGTTCGGACACACCGTTAAATTGACGTGTTCCGGGAGGAGTCCTCATCGAAATAATACTATACTCTTTCAAGTATATGAGAAACTTATTGCTTAAGTATTTTCATCATGGTCTAACTGTGATGATTTTATACTTTAGCCGATCTGTTTGTCTATTTCGTGTCGAAACTGTAAAAGTTTCCGATTTGTGTTTCGAAAGAAAAACATAACCATAACGCGATGCCACATCCGTAAAGATCACGAAATATTCATATCCACCTCTAGCCTAGCTAGAAATGGGCCCACTTACTTCACTATGAATAAGGGCTAACAGATCGGTGGCATTTACACTTTTACCAAGTAGAAAGCGTTTTAGGCACTTTGCCCAATAAACTAGATTCGTAGACTTGATTTGAATAGAATCAAATCCGTCCTAGTATCCACTCTTTAAAAGTGTGGATATACGAGTCTTGTTTAATTGTGTCATAGACAACAATGCCACATTTAAGTTTTAACTGATTAACTAAGTTTGAGCTATTTGTTTGTTATGTTATACGTTTGAGATTTTATTTATATTCAAAATATAAATATTGTTATTCACATCTAATGTGTTTATCTCAATATCATCTTTATAAAATAAAACACTTTCGTGTTCTAGAATATAAAGGTATACTCGAACGAGTTATACTCTGATATAGAGATATGTATCTAGTCAAACTAATTACATTGTAACAATTTCCTAATTCAAGTACTTACCCGAATGGTAGTTCCTAAACTTTGGTATCTACGGTTAAAACAGTGACTTTTGTCCCGTTTTCAATTCGCAGATTCTCTACTGAAGTCAGTATCATGCTCTCAGCAGATTCTGCACATCAGCACATATTTATGTACCACACCCAGTGTCTAAAATCCAATTTTAATACTAGTAGGGAACATATTTATGACAAACATATTTGAAGTCAGAGCCTTGCCCGTTCTTCACTTCATTTATGTCTGCCTTGTTCATACGACAGTCATGCTTTCGTGTCCCCGTTTGCCACAATTTAGGCAGACATCTTGGGATATGTCATTTGTCTTCCCAGAAGATTATAATGATTTTGCCTTTGCCCTTTTCCACACCCCAGAAGCCTTTGGCCAAGCTTTGGCCTCCCGGAATGTCGAAATAAGATGCGCCTTGCGCTTCTTGCCTTATTGCAAAATTTGGCTTTGACTCCTTGAGTATAGCCATTAACTCTCCAAGAGTTTACTATTGCAATTTAGTACTTCTAAGATCTAAGAATAGATCTATGAAGATCCTTCAATTTCAATATCATACTATAAGGATCTAATCCTTAGTTCTGAATAAGAAATTAAGGAGTCTATTTGGCAAGAAAAATAGATTAAGCACTAAAGTTATCATCACATGAATCTTCCAAAGATCATGCTCTATTATTTGCTTAACTCCGAGCTTAGGCCTAAGATGTTATTTTATCAAATAAAGTAACTTCTTAGTTTTCAGGACTATCATGAAGTTTTATTCCCAATTTTAAAATTAAAGTCGTTTAATAAATTTTCACCCAAGATTATGTTTTAAACACTAATCTTTCAATTATCTTGATTCTAATAGTCCAACATTTAATCAACGATTTTAGGTACTATTAATTATAATGATTACTATAGTCCAACTATATAATCAACTATAATTTAAATTAGTTAACTTCAATTATATTGATTACTAATAATCCAATTATAAA